>KV009709.1:172444-191265 GCA_001598015.1 Dorcoceras hygrometricum
ATCCTTGGTAGAAAGGAGAAGCAGTTGAGGAATAAGACCATTCCGTTGGTAATGGTGCAGTGGAGCAAGCACGGAAGAGAAGAAGCTACTTGGGAACTGGAAGAAAAGATGCAGCGCGAGTGGCCGCATCTGTTTGAATAGCCTTTGGGCTATATTTTCCAGTAGTTTGTAGCTTTTAGTTGTATTTCTTCCCTAGTTTATGTAAATTGCTTGCTCAGTTATCTTGAACTCTTGGCCTAGTGTTGGGCGAGTTCTGGTGTTAGTTTTGTTTCCATTTTAGACTCTGCTGTTGTTTGTTGATTCAGAATTGTTGTTTGATTTCGAGGACAAAATCCTTTTTAGTGGGGGAGAAATGTGAGACCTGATTTTGTATTAAGGATTAATTAGTGGAATTAATCGGTTGATCATGAGATTTCGTGCTTAGATATCTGTTTTGAGTTGCATTTTCGGGTTCCATTTCGTGTGTTGAGCAATTCTGGATGTTTTCGTGTGTTTGAGCTTTGAGGCAAAAGCTGGTCGGTGGCGAAAAACCAGTCGAAGCGCGTTTTGTAATGCTGCAGATGCGTTAGTGAATTGTGTTGTGTTCGCTGGTGAAGAGACCAGTCGAGGAACCAGTCGAGAGTTTAGTAGCGTGTTTTGTGTTGAGCGCTATACGTCGTCGTTTGGGGTATTGCGACAAGTACCAGCTGCGAGGAGTTGTTGCGTCTGGATGATCAGTCGAGAGCAATGGTCAACGCGGGTCAAAGTTTTGTAGCTTGCGACTGGTTGTGTTTCGTATCTTGCGACTGGTGGTACGCTGTAGCCTGCGACTGGTATTTCGCGAAAGCTAGCGACTGGATGACGTCAGTTGTGCGACGCCGTTTTGATTAGTTGCAACGCTGCGTTTTGTATGTTGCAGCTGGTTCCAGCTTTTGTATTTCTGAACCAGCGTCTGGTTTTCCAGCTGCGAGAGATTGTTCGCTACTGTAGCTTGCAGCTGGTGGTGGTTACTGTAGCTAGCGACTGGATGGCGTATGCGATGCGTCGTCGTTTTGGTTTAGCGTGGTTTGGGGTTTCAGCAGCTAGTTTCTTTGCATCTGCTGGTTAATTGTGCCTGCTGGTTTGGGAGATTTATGGTGTCGACTGGTTTTTGTCGGTGGACAATTATTTGAATTGGTTCCAGTCGTTGCTAGTGCTATTTATAGGAAGACTTGGTCTTCAAATTCGATACCAGATTCTATACTTAGAATATTTTCCAGCCTTTCGTTCTCTGTTTTCTCAAACCCTCGTTACTGTTCACCGTGAGCTATTCCGGTGAATTCCCGGCGTTTCCGGTGGTTGTTTTGCTCGTGTGAGGTAGCGTTGGACTCCTCTCGAGAAGCTCTATCATCCTACACCATTTTTGGAAGCTTCGTGGGTTGGATTGAAAGCGCGAAGTTGCTGTTCTTGCGTGTGATTTCATCGTTGCAGGTAGCTTTTCGATCTAGCTTTGAGATCTTGTTCTGGGTCTTGTTTTAAGCTTCCTGTGAGTTGTTTTGGGTTAGGTTGAGCGCTGGTTTTAGTGTTTAAATTCCAGCCGTGAGCCCTTGAGAAGTTGGCCGTGAGAATTGTTAGGTTGGCCGTGAGTTTGGTTAATTGCCCTGAAATCTGTGTGTTGTGTATCTTGGCAGATTTGTGCAGGCAGTGAGTTGCTTCGTTCTTTGAGGAAATTAAGGTACGGGTTGAGCTTATAATTTCAGCAAGGTGACAGCTTGGATGAATTGTTAGATGGCTATCTGTTGGCTGCCCTGTTTTGTTGCCTGTTGAGGCTGTGGTTTGGGTTTGCCGTGTGTTATATGGTGTATGTTGCTGGTTTTGTTATTGTTGCGCATATGTTGATATGCTTGTTGTTGTCCAGCATGTGCATACACGCATTTTCATCTTTCTTTAGCCATCGTTGCTTCGTTGTTGTTCTGTTTTCTTACCAGGTTCGAGGGCGAGCGGCAATACCGCACTCTCATTTTCCCTGCTGGGTTTTGTTAGTCTCTATGCACCGAGTGGCTAACTACCACAGTGCATAGGTAGGACAACAGCAGGGAAGTTGTTTGTTACATCTGGTATTCGGGTGTGTGTCCGGGCGAGTGGTTAGCTACCACACTTGGAACACACCCAGTGGCCACCATTTGTTGCAGATTCAGTTGAGCTATGCATTGATTCTTTGACGTCCATTCTCGGTTGGAGTCATCAGTTGTTGTCCAGCATATCATGCATAGCATCTACCTTTTATTCTTGCTGTTATTTGCTGTTTTATAGTTGCTCTCCGTACTGGGGTTTGACCCCATGTCCCTCCGGGGCTTGGTTTGTTTCCGTGTTTGTGTATTTGCAGGAAACCCAGGTAATACAGCTGGTCGTGGTTTTAGCCCAGCTGGTGGTGCCCCGGGAGGTGGCTAGTGTGTCCCAGTCGCCTATAGCATACGTATATATATGTATCAGTTATGCCAGGGGATGCCCTGTGCTTTGTCCTTGTGACCAGTGTTTGGAGTCCGATACATGTTTTCTTGGTACTGTATGCTATTAATTGTTGGCAGGTTGCCTTATTGGTTTTTAACTGGGATCTTATTTTGAGTATCGCATTATTTTAACTTATATCGTTTTAAACCGTCGGGCCTAAAAGCGAAAATTTTACCCACTTTTTGTTAGCTTCCGCGTGTGTTTATTCGTTGTGAGCACGAGGCCTGACAACCACCCAAATCGCATCACATCCCCTACTTGATCGAGGTAGATGAGTCACAAAATCCATGGCGATGTGCTCCCAATTCCACTGAGGCACTTCTAAACTCTGCAACAAATCACCAGGTCTCATTCTCTCAGCCTTGACATGTTGGCAATTTAAACATCTAGAAAAAAAACCAGAAATGTCTCTCTTCATACCTGCCCACCAGTAGTGAGACTCCAAGGCATGGTACATCTTTCTCTCGCCCGGATGCACATTTTACTGACTACAATGCGCTTCATTCAGAATGGTCTCTTTCAAGTCAATCAGGTTCGGAACCACCAATCTCCCTCGAAATCTCAAACATCCATCAGAAGCAACAGAAAAATCATCAGACTGACCACTTCGGGCTTTAATATTCAATTCATGAATAAACGGATCAGTCCTCTGCGCCTCTCTGATGTCAATCACAATCTGCAGTTCTACCTGAATTGAAGAAACCAAGAAGTACTGATCACCCGGTTGGAATCACCAACCAGAAGTACTCAACTTCTCGTAGATGCTCGAGACACTCAAAGATGTTAGCATCGCAGGCTGGGCTTTCCTACTCAAAGCATCGTCTACTGAGTTCATCCGCCCAGGTTGATACTGAATCTCACAGTTAAAATCCTTGAGCAACTCCATCCAACGACACTGCCTCATATTCAAATCCGACTGCGTGAAGATATACTTCAGACTCTTGTGGTCGGTCTACACCACAAACTCTTCACCATACAGATAGTGATGCCAAATCTTCAAGGCAAACACTATCGCAGCCAATTCTAAATCATGAAATCCGCCCAGGTTGATACTGAATCTCACAGTTAAAATCCTTGAGCAACTCCATCCAACGACACTGCCTCATATTCAAATCCGACTGCGTGAAGATATACTTCAGACTCTTGTGGTCGGTCTACACCACAAACTCTTCACCATACAGATAGTGATGCCAAATCTTCAAGGCAAACACTATCGCAGCCAATTCTAAATCATGATCGGGGTACCTCGTCTCTTGAGGCTTCAACTGTCGAGACGCATACGTAATCACATACCCGTTCTGCATAGAACACATCCCAAGCCACTCAAAGAAGCATCAGAGCACACAACAAATCCTCCAGATCCAGACGGTGAAGCCAAAACATGAGCAATAGTCAGCTTCTCCTTCAACGTCTGAAAACTAGACTCGCACTCCTCATTCCAAACAAACTTCCTATCCTTCTGGGTTAACTGAGTCATCGGCATGGCTATCAAAGAAAACTTCTCGATGAAACGCCTATAATAGCTAGCCAATCCCAAGAAAATACGGATCTTGAAAACATTCCTAGGTCTCTCCCAGTTAAGAACTGCTTAGACCTTACTAGGATCCACAGAAATACCTTGCGCTGAAATCACATGACCCAAAAAGATAATTCGATCTAGCCAAAATTCACACTTGTTGAACTTGGCATACAACTTCGAGTCTCTCAATCTCTGCAACACCAATCTCAGATGTTCCTTATGCTCTCTCACACTCTTCAAATACACCAAGATGTCATCTATGCAGACAATCACGAATCGATCGATGTACTCTCTAAAGAAGCGATTCATCAAATCCATGAAAATAGCTGGGGCATTCGTCAACCCAAACGGCATCACAAGGAACTCATAATGCCCATATCTCGTCCAAAAAGCTGTCTTCGTCACATCAGCATCTCTAATCCGCAACTGGTGATAGCCAGAGCGCAAATCAATCTTCGAGTACACGACCGATCCTTGCAACTGATCGAGCAAGTCATCAATCTTCGGCAAAGGATACTTGTTCTTCACCGTCGCTTTGTTCAACTGTCGGAGATCAACACACATCCTCATAGATCCATATTTCTTCTTCAAAAACAAAATCGGAGCTCCCCAAGGCGACATACTAGGTCTAATGAAGCCTTTCTCCAAGAGATCTCTCAACTAATCCTGGAGTGCTTTCAACTCTACTGGCGCCAACCGATACGGAGCTCTAGAAATCGGGGCTGTACCGGGCTCCAACTCGATACTGAAGTCGATCTCACGTCTCGGAGGGATCCAGAAATCTCGTCCGGAAACACATCAGGAAACTCTCGGACAATTGGAATATCACTCAACTCCAATCGTTTCTCTTGGGAAATGTCGAGGGCATAGATCATAAATCCAGCATTATCCAGCGACAACAGGCTAAACATCTCCATGGCAGACACCAGTGGAATCTTCGAGCGCGAATCAGCATCGTAGAAATCCCACTTCTCACCTGAATCGGGGAGAAATCTCACCACGCCATGAAAACAATCAACAGTAGCTTTATAGCTAGACAATACATCCATTCCCAAGATACAATCGAAATCCTCATATCCAAAGATATCAAATTTGCCACTAACACGTTCTGATCGAATCGAATTCCACAATCAATCACGATCTCACGGGACATCAACCGCACACAAACAGGAGTAGACACAGACACGACATCACACAGTGGGGTAAGTCTCAACCCACACTCATGCACAAACCATGCAGAAACAAAGGAGTGTGATGCTCCAATATCAAACAAGACTCTCGTGGGAAAATAAAAAATAGAGCATGTACCTGCGTAACTATACCAGGCGTCTCCTCAGCCTGCTCTCTTGTCAAGGCATTCGCCTGGGCCTGCTGCGGTACCTGAAACTGAAGTCTAGAAGATCCTCCACATCTATACGATTCACGGTGTTGAAATTCAGATCGTTGGGTCGGGGCAGGAAACTGCGGTCTCTGCGAAGAACCACCAGCCGAACCCTGCTGCGAAGGAACCGAAGACTTTCCCCTCAACAAAGGACATACTCTAAGAAAATGTCCAGGATGTCCACAGTTATGACAAGTCCCCTGAAATCCACGCGCGAAGTCAGATGCTTCCCTCCACACTGTACAAGACACATTGCCAGAACCACTGCCACCAGAACTTACAGAACCAGAGGAACTCGAATTCTCCTTTTTCTTGAACTGTTTTGTTAGGATCAAAAAAATGAGCTGCAATAGCTGAATGTTCTTGAACGTAAATGAGATGAGCACCAAGAACAGATCTGGATTGGCATTAAAATACCAAGCGGAAGTATCCAGAACTGAACTCTAATTTTTAAAACTCGCTAAAACAGATTTCAAATATTATGCAATGCGTGCTAACAGTAAATGCGGAAAACTGTAAATAAATTGCTCAGCTGTTTGTTTCTAGAAGTTTGGATATAACATCCTACGTCTCCCCTTCTTCCTTTTCAGGAATGTTCCACTAGAAGAATTTGATCCTCAGACCCAATCAGATTTGGGACTTACCCACTGCCCAAATCTGAACTCCTAGACTCTACACCAGCTCTCAGTTGTGTTCACTCAATCACTTGTTTTATGTCTTAGTGAGAAAGGCTACATACACAGAGTTTAACGTCTTTGTGCTTGGACGGGATTTGTGTTTTGTTTTTTGTTTTGATTCACTGACTATTCTATATTGCACATCTCTCATATATATGTGAGTGAATATTTGTGTGTGTGAGATTTACAGTGTAAGATCGACTCTCAAATATAACATCTCACACACTGGAAGTTGCTCTCAAAGCTGATTAAGTTCAGCAGTCGACACTTGCAATATGATTCTTCTCCCATGGTGGTCGACTGCTTCACTTCTCTCGTTTTCTTCCCTTCTTCCTTATTATCTCTCTATTCATTTAATTTCTCACCCAGCATCATCTTCTCTCTTCAAATCTTCTTGTATAAATAGCCTCTGTTTAAATTAATCCGTTGGACACAAGTTCTTCCCGTTGAAAGGTGTTCTGTAAAGTACCGACAGAGTTGTCCTTGTGTCCTTTATTTTCAGGATTTTGCAGGCTTTTGTCGACTTCTGAATAAGCTTTTGTTGACATCTGAATAGGCTCAGTAGTTGACTTCTATGCTCCAATTAATCTTAATATCTGTTGTCAACTGCTTCGCATCTGTGTGTCCAGCTTCGATCTTTGATTCAGCTTCTGCTTGCATCTTTTCTTCACATCTGATTGACATCTGATATCGTCTTCTGTTCATTGCTGAACAGACTTCTCTTCAATGCTGAACAGACTTCTCTTCACATCAGATCTCAACTGCTCTTGTCTTCAACATCTGATTCAACTGCTGAATCAACTGCTGAATCGATCTTCTGTCCAACATCTGAATCGATCTTCTCTTCACATCAAGAACCAGCTTGCATATTTTCGCATGAGACAATTGCTACTCCCTCCGAAATTCAACGAGCTAGACTGAATAGCTTCGCTGTTGACCTAAGTCGCTTTTCGGCCAAATTCCTTCGTTTAGGCCTCCGAAAATGCAATTTACTATTTTCAGCTCTTGGTCTGCTACAGTATCAGATCTGGTTGAGTTACTGTATCAGATCTGATACATCTCACTGCTGCTCAGCTCTCGATGACGTCACGACTGCTAAAATCTTCAATAAGCTTGGATGACGTCACGACTGCTGAAATCTTCAATTCTCTTATCTTCTTTCTACTTTGCTAATCCAGCTGTGAACTTTTCTGATAAGCACTCGTGCCTAGACTCGAGTGTGATCGAAAAGAATCGAGCTTATCCCAGCTTAAGCTCTGATACAAAAAATGTCAGGCCCCGTACTAATCAACGAAGATTACAGCACAATTACGCACATAATCAAGGAAACGTAAAATAAGACTTAAAAATTTTCGAAATAATTTGGGCCTGAACTCAAATCGTCATTCAAAAATATCCATACTCAAATTACGAGTTAAATCAAAACACATGCAATAACAGGTAACATCAAATATCAGTAACATCGATCACCAAAATACATAAAGGCTCAGGACATCCCCTGGCTCAATACATTACAATAATAACTGGGACTCAAGGGAATGGGGATCGGCCAGCTGACACTCCACTCTGTCCAGCCTGGTTACCTGAAGATCCTGCAAATGGGCAACACAGACCCAAGAAACACAAAAGCAGGAAAACAAATACGAGGTCAAGCCTCAATACGAAGAGCCATCTAAAAACAGCAAATCATGCAACATGCTATAAATCAAGTTATGAAATGCATGAGGCTGTCAAAGGAATCGGTAATCAAGACCAGTGTATCGATTGGCAAATCATCTCAAGCGAGCCTCTATACCACGCACGGTGTATCAACCGGGGAAATCATCGGTCTGTAGTCATCGAGGCCCGTCAGCCTATATCACAGCTCGGTGATATTCAGACACGACGACCCAGTCGGTCACCACTCCGATGATAGCGTTGGACCTCAGGCACGACACATCTGTCTGTCGGTCACAACGTGGCTCTATCTCAATCAGGTCATCAAACAATCAGAAGGCTCAATATGTATGCATGAATGCCAAGAAATTCATATCTGATTTCCTCATGCACAATTCATGTAAAACAGAATATATCAATCAAACAATTCATCAATCTGTTTCACGGAAAACACATAATCAGCTCAACAGATCTCATAACCCGAATTAACACACGTCCATGCTCAAAGCTGTTTAGAGCTGCTCAAATTCGTACCTCACAGCTTCAATCTACCTCAACAGATTTCTCAAAGGCACGGCAAAACTCAGCCTAATCAAATCAGCTTTCTCCTGGCTTCCTCAACCACGGCAGAAGCTATCTTGAACCTCAAATCCAGAAGCTTACATCAATCGGGGAACACTCGGGTCAGATCTCACGAAAAGCTTCGAACGAACAGATTCTTCGTGCTTCTCTCCAACATCGACTCAGGCCTCCTAGCTCGTATCAATCGAAAGAGCAACTCAAGAGGAGCTCAGCGCCACCAATTACGTTCAAAACAACGGCGGGAAACGACGGGAAATTGGAGAAATAGGCTACAGTGAACAGTACCGAACGAGGGTTTCAAAGATGAGGATAAGAAATATCGGGTCAAAATACGCTAAGTGTAAATCAGCACTTGGTATATAAATCCTCAATGCGCTACTGTTTTCATCAATTCAGATTCTGGTACTGATCGAATCTCTCGCTAAGGCAAAAGTCTCAAAGCTGAATCTAACATTTACTCTCGATACTGCCTCAGTTGATACAATTCAGACGTTGCGCATCCAACATGTTATCAAACGACGCCGCATCAGAGTCCCCGCTAACTAACTCAAACGACGTCGCGCTATCTCACAGCTGATCCTTCATGCTCACATCTGCCAGCGCTCACCCACAACTGAAACATATCTCTTGTAATAGCAACAGCTGATTTGCGCTACACACCAGCAGTGAACTCAGCTGGGTTGACCAACACGCGACTTCTGATCACATCCGTGCGCTAACATATCTCAGCCACCACAACTGCTTCGCTCGCTACAGTACCAGTGAACCGCGTTGACGTCTGAAATGCGCTATTGACCAGATTTCTCCCACTAGCGAGACATCTGAATTCCTGCGAAATGACTACGCATCACTCCCGGGCCACCAACGACTAATCAGACCTCACCCGCTAGCGCTACAACTTCATGCTCACGTCTGAACACTACTTGAATCAGATTTCTATCGCAAATTCATCAATTCGGCTCCAAATTCCAAACAGATTTCACCCTAAAGACCAGAAATGACTACGCATCACTCCCGGGCCACCAACGACTAATCAGACCTCACCCGCTAGCGCTACAACTTCATGCTCACGTCTGAACACTACTTGAATCAGATTTCTATCGCAAATTCATCAATTCGGCTCCAAATTCCAAACAGATTTCACCCTAAAGACCAGCGACTCAAAACATAACAATTCCCGGGGAAATCTGATAACCTCAAACCAGACTTCACCAAAAATCCTAAAGTCTGAAATTCGAAATTACAAATTCTCATGACTAATCCTTCAACAAATCTGATTAATCACTATTGTCAGGCCTCGTGCACAATACAGAGTCAAAACACGCAAAACATGGTGGAAGCACTTAAAAAGTGGCTAAAAATTTTTCGCTTTTGGCCTGACGAAGAAAACATAATTTAAAATACTGTCATACTCAAAATAATCCCAGTTAACACAAAATCAAATTAACATAGTATCATTATAACGAATACAACACTGCCCAACGGCCGAATACAACAGCTGAAAACCCCAAATCACAGACAAACTAATAACTATATAAACCTACGCACCACCCGGGACATCCCACCCGCGGCGATACCGGTGCAATGGATACTATACATAACTGGGACACTCTAAACACCTCCTGGGGCATCTCCATCTGGATCATCTCCACGACCAGCGGAACAACC
Organism: Dorcoceras hygrometricum; assembly: GCA_001598015.1. Classification (NCBI taxonomy): domain Eukaryota; kingdom Viridiplantae; phylum Streptophyta; class Magnoliopsida; order Lamiales; family Gesneriaceae; genus Dorcoceras; species Dorcoceras hygrometricum. Next base: position 182,397 of record KV009709.1, read on the forward strand.
TGGGAAACCTGAACAACAAGTAGGCAAACAAAACAAACCAGCCCCAGAGGGACATCGGGGTCAAATCCCAGTACGAAGAGCAGCATAAAACAGCAATTCAGATACAGCATGCAATGTATCATGTCGTGCAAATGCATGAGCGGTACAAAGAGCATCGGTAACAACCAGAGGGCCAAACGGAATAGAAACCAACAACTGTGACACATCACCGAGTCTCGGAAGCTACCCGATCGCACCCAGTGGAAAATAGAGTGGCTCATCGTCGCACCTGCGCGGAAGCCACCCGCCAGGTCGCACGGAATTTCAAGTGAACGCAATCACCCACCAACCTCTATCCAGGTCACTGCAACTGAGGACTGGGAACAACTCAACCAACATCCTCCAGCTGCTGCAACTGAGGACTAGGAACAACTCAACCAACATCATCCATCTGCACTTAATCGTGGTTATGCAACACCGCACCGCACCACGAGGGAAGAGCTCCAACAGAGCAACATATCATGGCTAACAAAGGAACCATTGGCTCAATATGCTATGCAGATGCAGTAACATGCTTAACATGATGCATGTACGAGTAATGCCAGAAAACACAACAAAGCATTCAAATAATCAGATGCATAGCAACTCAACAAATCACCAAACAGCTGGTAATACACCAGATAGTTCAGCCAATAGACATGCATAATATACACAGCTATATAACACATAATACATCCCCATGCCTATCTCAAAACTGTAATACAAGCTCGATTCGTACCTCTACACGGCAACTACCTCACGCAGATTTCTCCAAAGCACGGTACCAACTACCTGCTCGACTACGATACCTCACAGCTCACTGCAGACTCACAAGTCTGCCCGGAAGCTCGAATCTGCTAAGGCACCTGGCAAAACAACTCAAAAACTGAATTCCAAACATCACTGTCTACGGCCAAGAACCGAAGCCTGGTTCTACAAGTATACGCAGGCTAAACTAACTAGAATCATTTGAAAACTAGTCGAAAACACTCACCCAAGAGTCCAGAAGAACCGACGAACGCTCGGGTTAGATCTCACGAAAAGCGTAAAACATCCAGATTCTGCGCACTACTCTCCAACGTCGACTTTGATCTCCTAGCTAGCAGCAATCAAAAGAGGAACTCAAGAGGAGTCCAACGCCACCCTTCTCGTTCCAAACGACGACGGAAAACGGCGGAAATTGACGGAAATAGGCTACGGTGAACAGTAAGGGTTTCAAGAATATCGGGGAAGAACAGAGGAAATATTGGGGAAAAATATGCTAAGTGTTCGCAAACACTGGTATATAAAATCCTCCAATCAATCGCTACTGTTAAAGTCGATCGTAGGTAAAACAGATCTCTAAAAAAGATCCCATCGCTGAGGAACAAAATCACAAATCCAAAACCAGCACTCACGGTAACACGCGCACAATTTAAACAAAACGACAGCGTATCGACGAAACAGATCTCTGGGCTCGCAACAGGTACTAACAACGCTCGACAAAACCGGTCAACGCAAAGCGTTGACATATGCTCAAGAGCTCTCGCCGCTAACAGATCCCTCAACACACTACGAACGCAAACACTAAACGACGTTGTAGAACCCAATAGAGAAATCTGGACACGTCATCAAATCTGCCCGTAGCGCTCCAACAGATCTCTAGCGCTAGACCCAAAACGGTGTCGTCTCCACTTATCTAAAGGACGTAGCATCGCTCCCCCGCTACAACAGATCTCACATACGTTATCACCCGTTGACCCGCGTTGACATCCGATTCACCACCAACCAGATTTCACAACCACGCGCGCTAACAACATTCAAAACCCCAAAACGACGTCACTTCAATACCATGGAGAAATCTGGAAAATAAAAGCGCTAAAAGTTGGAAACACTCGCTACACACACTACAACGATCGCTACAGGAGAGTTGACCAGCGTTGACGTCTGGACGCTAACTCCCGCGAACCAGATCTCTCCAAAAAGCGCTAAACCAGCGATTAACTCCAAAACGACGTCGCACAATACCTCGGTGAAATCTGGACGCTAATAACAAACAATGGAGAAATCTGACACACTAAGCGCTAAACACTGCGATGTAAAACAGATCTCACAAACACGCCAAACCTAAACGACGGCGTATTAACTTATCTAAACGGCAGCGTTTCAAACCTTAAACTCAAACACGTGATCAGACTTCAACAAAAAAGCGCCACAGATTTCTCCTTCCCGCGCACACCAGATTTCACCATAACGCTAGGCCTAAACGACACCACTTTACACACAAAGCCAACCACGCGATAGCAGATCTCAATACAAGGCCCTAGCGCTAACTGAAAAACAGATCTCTCTATACGACAGCGTTTTGTTTCCCTCACGCTACAAAACGCGCTACACCCCAAGTCGAATACTGGCGACCAGCTTTCTCAATAATTTCGAACAGATTCCTCACAAAGCCGAGCAGATTTCACAAATCAGATTTCTAACTCAAAATTACGAAAATTTTCAGAATTATTCAAAATGTGCCATCTGACCCGAAAATGCAAACGAAACCTTCAAACAGAAATCTGGATCATCATAATTCCTTAAAATCCGATTAATTCCAAAAATTAATCTTTTAAATTTCGGATCTCACAACTATTCTAAAATCTGATTCCTCACATAGGGATTCATGAAACTTTCTGCATTCTATGTTATCGGTCAAATCTTTGCTGGAAAAATTCATCTCTCGACTATTTTGCAAAGCTCCAGCACTGCATAGATAACAATGAGAGGATGCAGATCTAGTTTTTCTGATAATAGCCAGTTGAAAAGAAGCTTAAATAGAAAATATTCTATGTATTTAGCTTTGGGTTTTGTCATCGCAAAAAAAGGGAAATTGTTGGAAAATATTATAAGTTTTGGTGAAGACAAAAATCAGTTAGAGGCTATTGGATCTGATCAGACGTGAGGGGACGCAACAAACCATATTAGGCTAAGTAAAGTCAAATTAGTCTACAACAGACCAGATCACGCTAAGTAAGGACAACTTAGACTTGTGGATCCGTTCAGAAGGGCAATCAGATTAGAGATGGATGAAGCTTCGTGAACAGATTAATATAGATCATGGTAGATTCCATCAAGTGTCATCAAGTCCTATAACATATCTGATCCGAATCTTGAACAAGCAGAGAGTTACTACCATGCCAAATAACGACTCTGTCAAAGACATGTACCGTATGAAGAAACATGAACCAAAGTAACAGACATATATCGGATGAAATTATATCATACATATATCGGATACGGCTTGTGGCATGCACTAAAGAGAACCGAAATTCGTTGCCATCGTCAAAGCATTACCACATGAAGATATGTAAATAGAGATTTTACTGCTTTCTATGAAAGGACATAAATGATTAAAAGCGTGATGACGACATTAAATACGGAGAACAAAAGCATCAGATGAAGAATAAAGTGCATTATATACAGGGAAAAGTATTAAATGTTGATTGATCACGACATGTCTTCCTGTTTTTCAAAAGTCAAAATATCTCACCTCCTATATCAATCAACAGAGCCGATCTTGGAAGTCTAGACATATCGACTGCATTCAACACAAGAACACAAGTACACTTCGAACGTTTGAAAGTTAACGTTATTGCTACTACAAAAGGAAGTCTTGAGGATAAAGAAATATATACAACTTTGAACAAAATAATAAGCAAGCATACCGCCAATCCCATCTACTTAATTGATCGAGCACTTGTTATTGAAAATCATATGTTGCTCAATTGCCAAGATATATTGATTTCAGCGGATCAAGAGAGAATCAAACGGGCCACCTTGGAACAACTACTCAGCATATTCAATCTGGTTTTTTTTTTTTTTTTTCATAGTTGTACGACGTGTGATTTTTAATATACATAGAACCTTGTAGTTGCAAGCATATTTGTGTTTGTTATACTAGGAGTATCTGGTACGGACTAGGGATAAATTCCAACTGAGAAAGACTTTATGGAATAGCGTAAAGTCAAAATCTTCTAGTAAATCCTTCCGCCAGCGGAAGAAGAGGTGACATATGAGTCAATTAATCTCCGAAGATTCATTAAACAACTACGGTCATCTTAAGTATATTGAGTGGTTGACTCTAAAAATAAATTCTAAGAAAATATCATCATAATAATTAATTACATGAGTAAGTGGAATACTTTAAAAATTCAAAATTATAATTATTACATATTCTATTCTATTATTCTAAATATACATGTTTGACACAATGTTTACCATTGATTAAGAGATGGATGTAGTATAAATAGAATGTCACCTCTTTTTTCTACCAAGAAAAATTTAGTAATTTGAATAATAATGGAATTCCTCGTTATCTTCCATCTAAACATGATAGCTATTCGCCACATCTAAACCCGGCCACGGACTGGTTCCGGGTCGGACCCGCCGGTTCCGGGTCCGTAAAACCTTGAGCCGGCGGTTCCGGTCCGGTTCAGAATTTTTGTTTTTCGAAAATCATGTGAATGAAAAAAATTAAAAATTTTAAATTCGGGTTTTTCAACGAAAAAAATGAAATTAATTTAAAAAATTTATTTTTTCTTCTTGAGATATGATTTTTGAAATTCAAATTTTGAATTTAATTTTGTTATTTCAATTTGAATTTTAAATAATTAGAATTTTAATTTAAATTTTTGAATTTTGAATTCGAATTTTAATTTGTGCTTGAATTCGAATTTGAATTTAAAAGAATAATAATTGAGATTTGAATTTGAAATTTGAAATGTAAATACTTTTAAAAAATAAATGTTATTGAATAACAGTACAAAGAAGTTAAAATTACAATAGAAAGTAAAAGACGAATTATATTGGCAACTTGACTAATCACATTCACTTGTGCCTCCTCCAGTTGTTGTTCCAGAAGTGCCCTCGGTGTCTTCGTCGTCATTTGTCTCGTCTTGGTCTTGTGTTCTTGAGGCAGCTCTCGACCAATCGTTAAGAAGACATTGGGCTTCCAAATTCTCCGGCCTAATAGTAGATCTCCTCTCGTCCAGCGTGTTTCCTCCCATGCTAAATGCTTTGTCAGGCCCCGTGCTAATTACTCACAATTAACACATAATAAACGCATAAACACGGAAGCTAAAATCAGGGCTTAAAAATTTTTCGAAATAATTTGGGCCTGAACGTAAAAACTTACATTCAAAATATCGATAATCAAAATATAAGTTAACTCAAACTTATATAATCAGGTAACAACAACAATTCAAATGGAATACAGATCCCCAATACACAAAAACGCGGGGCATCCCCCGGTTCAATACATATCATAAATATAACTGGGACTCATGGGAAAGGGGATCGACCAGCTGAACCTCCACTCTGTCCAACCTGGCTACCTGAAAATCCAGCAAATGGGTAACGAAGATCCAAGACAACAAAAGCAGAAAAACAAATACGAGGTCAAGCCTCAGTACGAAAAGCTATCGAAACAGCTAAACATGCAACATACTATAAATCAATGTCATGAATGCATGAGAGCTATCAAAGAATCGGATAGCTAGACCAGTCCATCAACTGGCAAATCAAATCAAGCCTCTATACCACGCACAGCCAATCAGCCGGTGGAAATCATCGGTCCGTGATCATCGGGGCCCGTTAGCCCATCACAGCTCGGTGGTAGACACTCGAATCCGGTAGTCACCATTCCGATGATAGCATTGGATTTTTCGGGCACGACTCATCAGTCGTCCAGTCACAACGTGGCACCCAATCAGGTCATCAAATCAATCTGTCAAGACTCAATATGTATGCATGTATGCCAATCAATATCAATGGTCAATGCATACAATGCACAATACGTAAAACAGAACATATATCAATCAAATCAACATGTCAGTTTCACGTAAGACACAGCAACAAGTCTCACAACATCAATCATAGCATGTTCACGCCTAAAGCTGCTAAGGGCTGCTCAATTCGTACCTCAACTGCTTCAAACTACCTCAAATCAAAGCTCCTGAAATATGAACCTGCACCTGAACACCAACACACGATGCACAAATTCAGGGAAAGCACCAACAACTCACGGCCCTGCATAAGAACCCACGGCTGGGATTTCACATACACAAACCAGCCTTCAATCCTACCCAAACAACTTAACAGGAAGCTTAAAACAAGGTTAAGAACAAGATTCCACAACAGGATCCGAAAGCTACCTGCACGCACCACACACAGTCGCAAAACCAGTAGCTTCGCGTTCTCGTTCCAGCTCACTATAGCCTCCAAGATGGGTATGAAATGAAAGAGCTCTTAAAGAGGTTTCCAACGCTGCCTCAAACATGAAAAACGGTGGCCGGAATCAACGGGAAATCGCCGGAGAAGCTCATCACCGACAGAAATAGATTCCACTCTCACGCTCGCTCAAGCCGTGGAGAAATCTGAACAATAAAACTAATGTTGGAGAAATCTGAAACGCTAAAGCCAAACGCTGGAATCTGGTCGCTAACCAAAACAATGCTGCAAGCCACGGTGAAATCTGGAAATCAAATGCGGTAAAAGCTGATTGCTTAACACTGGTGAAATCTGAAGTACTACGCTATGCATTTTCCCGCGCCAACGCTCAACAGATCCCTCCCACGCAAACAGATCTCTCGCTAGCGCTAAACCGATACGACGCCGTTGCAACTTATCTAAACGACATCGTTCTGAGCTCAATACAAAACACACGGGCAGATCTCAAAATCAGATCCTAGCGCTAACGCAAAACCAGATCTCTCCAAACGACGACGTACTGGCGTCTTCAATAAAAACACACCGCGCAGACTTCTATACACAAGTACAACAGATCTTATCTACAGTACGCACGTCCAGATCTCTCGAAACGACAGCGTTTCGAAACACACGCTACAAAACGCGCTACGCACCAGCTTTCTCAAAACTCAACCAGATCTCACCGATGCCGAACAGATTTCACCTCAAAACAGATTTAATTATGAACATCCAGAATTCCTCAAAAACTCGATTAATTCAACAATTAATCCTTTAATTAAATTTCCAGGTCTCACATTTCTCCCCCACTAAAAAGGATTTCGTCCTCGAAATCAAAGGCAAACAAGGGCAGAAACAAACAAACATTCAAATCAACACCAACAACTACTCAAATTCGAAGCAAAAATCAGAAATTTACCTGGACAAATTCGCACGATCAGTGCTCAAACAAATGAGGCCAGTCTTGTCTCATCTTCTCCTAAACTTCCCAGGTTGCTTCTTCTCGGCCATACTTGCTCCATTGGACCATCACCAACGGAATTATCTTGTTTCTCAGCTGCTTCTCCTTCCTATCCAGAATCTGCACCGGATATTCAACATAGCTCAAGGCAGAATCCAGCTCAACTTCGTTGGTTCTCAAAACATGGGACGGATCTGGCTCATATTTTCTCAACATAGACACATGAAAGACATCATGCATCGCTGCTAATTCCTCGGGCAGCCTCAATCTATAAGCCAACTGTCCAATCCGCTCAACAATATCAAAAGGACCAACGAATCTGGGAGCCAATTTTCCTTTAAATCTGAATCGCATAACACTCTTGAAAGGAGAAATCTTGAGAAACACACGATCGCCAACCTCAAACTCTAACGGTCGACGTCTTCTATTAGCATAGCTAGAGAAACTGTCTTGAGCAGCTTTCATTCTACTCCGAATCAAGTCAATCTGATCCTTCATGTGCTGAACAAACTCCGGTGTAGAAAGCTGTCTCTCACCAACTTCTTCCCAACAAATCGGGGATCTGCACTTTCGACCATACAACGTCTCAAACGGAGCCATTCCTATAGTCACCTGGTAGCTGTTATTATACGAAAACTCAACCAAGGATAGCGAATACTTCCTGACACTGCTGAAATCCATCACAATGAAACTGTCTTGAGCAGCTTTCATTCTACTCCGAATCAAGTCAATCTGATCCTTCATGTGCTGAACAAACTCCGGTGTAGAAAGCTGTCTCTCACCAACTTCTTCCCAACAAATCGGGGATCTGCACTTTCGACCATACAACGTCTCAAACGGAGCCATTCCTATAGTCACCTGGTAGCTGTTATTATACGAAAACTCAACCAAGGATAGCGAATACTTCCTGACACTGCTGAAATCCATCACAATTGCACGCAACATGTCTTCTAAAGTCTGGATAATCCGCTCAGACTGTCGGTCTGTCTGTGGGTGATAGGCCGTACTCATAACCAATCTCGAACCCATAGCTTCTTGCAAACTCTTCCAAAATCGAGAAGTGAACCTCGGATCTCTATCGGACACTATCGAAATCGGAACTCCATGCAATCTAACCACATGGTCGATGTACAGCTTCGCCATTTTCTTCATAGAGCACCTCACGTCATAGGGAATGAAATGGGCTGACTTCGAAAGTCTATCAATCACAACCCAAATTGCATCACATCCCCTGCTCGATCGAGGTAGATGAGTCACGAAATCCATGGCGATGTGCTCCCAATTCCATTGGGGCACCTCTAAACTCTGCAGCAAACCACCAGGTCTCATCTGTTGGGGACCGCGGCGGATCCGGATCACGCCTCCCGGCGAGGCAGCGGAAGAACAAAAAATGGTCGGGAGACGATCAATACGATTTCAATAAAACACAACCATAGGGTGTTAAGATCGCTACCTTGCTGGAAACTCGTGCCTGGCTCCGACCGGTTTCGTAAAGAAAACGGCATTCACGGTAGGCGGCGGTAGATATCGTCAATCAGGTCCACGACCGGAGACAGGATTCCTTCATCATCGGCCTGCACTAGAAGGCCTGACGAGATCTACGCGGACGGATTCTCCTCGTCAAGATTGGCCGGAAACAATTTTCCGGCGAGCGGCGGC
>KV009709.1:209826-242516 GCA_001598015.1 Dorcoceras hygrometricum
GAGAAATCTGAACAATAAAACTAATGTTGGAGAAATCTGAAACGCTAAAGCCAAACGCTGGAATCTGGTCGCTAACCAAAACAATGCTGCAAGCCACGGTGAAATCTGGAAATCAAATGCGGTAAAAGCTGATTGCTTAACACTGGTGAAATCTGAAGTACTACGCTATGCATTTTCCCGCGCCAACGCTCAACAGATCCCTCTCACGCAAACAGATCTCTCGCTAGCGCTAAACCGATAGGACGCCGTTGCAACTTATCTAAACGACATCGTTCTGAGCTAAATACAAAACGCACGGGCAGATCTCAAAATCAGATCCTAGCGCTAACACAAAACCAGATCTCTCCAAACGACGACGTACTGGCGTCTTCAATAAAAACACGCCGCGCAGACTTCTATTCACAAGTGCAACAGATCTCATCTACAGTACGCACATCTAGATCTCTCGAAACGACAGCGTTTCGAAACACACGCTACAAAATGCGCTACGCACCAGATTTCTCAAAACTCAACCAGATCTCACCGATGCCGAACAGATTTCACCTCAAAACAGATTTCTTCGAAAATTCAGATTTCAACTCAAAATTTCCAAAATTTCTAGAATTGTTCTAAATGTGATTTCGACCCAAAAATTAAAACAAAACTTCCAAATATAATTCTGAACATCCAGAATTCCTCAAAAACTCAATTAATTCAACAATTAATCCATTAATTAAATTTCCAGGTCTCACATGCTTGCTCCACTGCAACCGTTGAAACAGGACAAGCAAGAATCTCCTTTGTCATTAAAGAGAAAATGGGATATACTTGTTTCTTTTGAGCCCACCATCTCAGTATGTCGAAAGTTTCCTCGTCTGCAGCACTAAAATCAAAAGTAGTAGTTAAATAATTCTCAAGTTCCAGATTGGAACTTGAGGATCCTCGAGGACGTTTCGTCCGGTCACGAATTAAATTTTGAGCCTTGGTTAGTCGCGATGTGATGATACTAGAGGTGGTGTATTGTGTTTGTGTAGCAACTTGTGAACCATATTTTTCATTATATTCAGTATAAATTTCAGTTAAACTATGTCTAACACTCGAAATAATCAAGGAAGAAGAAGGGCAAGCGTCAGTATTTGGATCCAAGGAATCATAGTACAATGTAAGCAATTCACCTAAACCATCTAATTTAAGTCTTAAGATCTAAAACTATAGCACATAAAAATATATCAGGAATATTTAAAAATATTTTTCCCATTTTGTTTTCATACTAATAATGCATTCAATTAATGGGGGCTCATTAGAATTTAAATGTTCGCAAAAAATACATGCAACATTGCAAATATGTGTTACAACTAAATGACATGTAGGATAATAAACCAGAAAGTTGATCAGTGGCATCGCTAAAAACTTTTAAAATTTCACATATTGTTGTGCAAATATTTCATTGGTTTGCATATAAATAAAGACTAGAAGATTGAATAACTTGGCCAAAAAATCCACATAATAAATCTTTATATTCAAAAGTAGACAACAAAAATTTGTAGGTTGAGTTCCAACGTGTCGGAACATATATACAAATCGTTTCGCCCTCATGCCATTTAATTTACAAAATTTACCCCATTGTTTCATAACTTGGGGATGTGTCCACAGATAATATATTGCAGATCTAATTGGTTTAATATAAGTTTCTAAACTTCTAAGTCCATCTTGTACACACAAGTTAAAAATATGACATGTGCATCTAATATGAAAAAAATTACCACCTATCGATGGTTGACATATTCTAATTAATTCATCAATACTACACGTGTTGGCACTTGAATTATCAAAAGAAATTGAAAAATTTTTGGAAGAAACCATTTGGAAGAAACCATGTTCTTCTAAAATAATAAACATCAGATGGGAAATATTTTGTGCAGTGTGTGGATCATTGAAACAACGATATGCAAGAAAACGTTTTTGTATATTCCATGCATTATCAATCCAATGACAAGTAATTCTCATGTACGAGCAAGATTGCCAATGGTCACTCCAAATAACAGAACACAGAGAAACTTTATTATCTAAACTAGCAAATTCTTTAATCAATTCCTTCTTTTATGTAGCAACTAATTTGTGAATTGTTCGTTTAAGTGTATTACGTTGGATTCGTCTAATTGCAGGATTAGCACTAGATTAAAGACAGTTTTTAAAAGATAATTTATCACCAAAACTAAAAGAAAGTTGTTCTACAGCTACAAATCTAGCAGTTTCATCCCTAATCAGATTCAGAAAATTTAAAAAGTAGAGATTCGTACCAGATTGGGATGGAAATGTAGGTATTTGACTTTGAGATCTAGAAATACCAATTTCCACCGGATGATTCTTCTCGATGTGGCGGTTCAAGGTGCCATATCCTCCTCCATGTTGCCATTTATAGGATTTTGAACAATACTTGCAAATAGCTTGAAGATCACCAGAGGGAAGTGTCACCTTATCAAAATTATTGATGAAGATGTCGGATTTTTGCGACCTCCCACCCATCGATACCGTAGGCGCCGACGGTATCGATGTGCTACCTTGAGTGCCTTGACTTTGTAGAAATTTTGGTTGGATTTCAACATCTTGTAGAGTATTTTCATCGTCGTCGTCGAATAGGAAATCAAGATCTTGGATGTTTAATGGAGAAACATTTCTCGTAGGGGGAACAACAGATTTTCCCTTGCCCCCACCACGACGACTTGATTCCGCTATGTGATAGTATACAAAAAGATTGAGAGATAGAATATGAGATAGAAAGAAAAAATATTGAGAGATAGAAGATTTAGATATAGAAGAAGATTGAGATATATAGAAGAAGATTGAGAGAAGAGATTAGAGATATTAGTGTGGAATGAAGTGAAGGAGGTATGGGGTATTTATAGGTACAATTTTTAATTTTTTTTTTATTTTCCAACAGTCGGCCCCGCGGGTTGGCCTGGCGGGTTGGGCCCACCGGGTCGACCGTTGTGCATCATTTTTTTTAATAGGTAACGGTCGGCCCGCTGGGTCTGACCTGGCCCGGACTGGCGGGTCGAACGTTACCTTCAAATTTTGATTTTTTTTTTTAAAATTTGCACGACCCGCCTGGTTGGTTCCGGGTTCGACCCGACGGGTCACCGGGTCGAACATAATGTAAACCGGAACCGGCCCGTTTATATACGGGTCCGATCCGGGTCCGGGTCGAAACTCGTTGACCCGGTTAACCGGCCCGTTGACCACGGGCCGGTTCCGGGTCGGGTCACGGTCCGACCCGGACCGTGGCCACGTCTAGCCACATCCCGCTATAAAGTTTAGAGGTATCATTCAATTGTTTTTAAAATAACGGGAAATAAATTGTGGTTCTAATGATTTGAGTCGGTTTTTGTTTTGATATTTGGTAATTAAGTTTTGCAGTTCCGTTTTTTTTTTAAAAAAATAACTTTTTATAAACCCTTGAACAATTCACACATTTTAGACCAATTATTTGAGGTAATTAACGGAATAACATAAATACATAATCAACTTATCCTGTTGAGCTGGGCAAAATTAAGTGTATAAACTTCCACAAAACCATATTTTGGATCTGAGAATAGATCAGATCTTAATTTTGATGAAAAGACTTATTATTTTGTTTCTAACTATTTACTAGAGCATGTTGACCAAGCTGATCAGATCAGAGCTGAGGACTGAAGAATTGTATAGTATAAGTGAAGAGTTGAGCTCAGATGAGAAGAAGTGCAGATGTCAGGTCCGATGCGCTAAATATAGATTAATTACGCAATTAATCACAAATATGCGGAAGCATTTAAAAGTATGGCAAAAAATTTTCGAATTGGGTCTGATCCAAAATATCATTCAAAATAAGTTCATATTTAAAATAAGGATTTAAACTCAAAACCCGACGACAACACATAATCAACAACAGACAACAAATAACAAGTACAGATCCTGTGGGGACTCCGGATTGCTAATCTCATCTTAAGGGGCGAATAAATATTAATCACAATTTTATTCATCTAATTTAAGCAAGAAGAAAAAGAAGATACAAATTTTGTTTATATATATAGGGCGCGGGTGCGCTTAAATTATCCGAAAGTTTTCTCAACTTGATCTCCTTGCTATCAAAAGAAATTTGATGTTGTATAACTCTTTCATTCAACTCAAAATGCATCTTAAGAGGTAACAACATCAAACACAATCTAAACATGCATTTAAACTTCAACCTCATTATTTAGGATACATGAAGTCTCAAACATAACTAGTATTCAACGAGTAGAAACATATGCATGGTTTCTTGTTTTCAAACATGTTTGACAACCTCATATATTACAAAACTTTTGCTAAAAACCGAGTCACCACGTGTTAATCTTCATCTCGATCTATCATGGTTGTCTCTGACTCGATCCTGTCCCACCTATCGTCATGCACACATACAAAAACATAGTAGTAGCCGGATAACTCCGGTGAGAATATAATTCCCAGTATAAACAACATAACATGCAATATATCATGAGCATGGATGCAATGCATGTGGAAGGAATATGCTATCAAATCTGATAACAATAAATCTCTGACTCGATCCTGTCCCACCTATCGTCATGCACACATACAAAAACATAGTAGTAGCCGGATAACTCCGGTGAGAATATAATTCCCAGTATAAACAACATAACATGCAATATATCATGAGCATGGATGCAATGCATGTGGAAGGAATATGCTATCAAATCTGATAACAATAAATCTTGGTTCTTGGGATCCCGGGGAAGAAAATCTCAAACCAACCACCGACTCTCCCAATCGAGGTGGCGTCAAGTATCTCAATCCCCTGACTTTGGTGCAACCATAGTGAGTCATCTAGCTCTGGAAGTAAATCTACATTCCGTGCCACTCAACTATAGCCCTCCAAACGTCATTTGCACTCTAGGCTATTCAGCCCTCTATGCTTTTCAAGATAGAGCTCAAGATGAATGCAACATAATCTTGATGCATTATTCTGAAATCAATCAAAACAATACATGCTAATCAAGCAAGTATAAAAAAGTATATCACACAAAATCGTCAAGTAATCAAATAAGAGCAGTAAGCATTCAAGTATGTGGTTTTAGGGAATTCGAGAATCATATCTATCTCGAATGTTCTATCCCCTCTTGATTGATGTCAATTTATACCTTTTAATAGTGCTTCAAATCTGAAACATATATCAACAACAACAAGTTCATATCAAAATCTGCTCAAACACATATCAATTTGCCAAGGGTAGAAATCACTACAAACCTTGATCAAAACTTAACCGATTCAAATTCTAAAGTTCTCGAGTTCGATGACCTTCAATTCAAATCTGATAGGAAGTATAATATGATCAAAATCAGAATTCAAACTCAATCCTATACACGGCTCAATCATTTGCCCCAAAATTCATCAATTCTCAAACCGGCGGCGTAACGGCTACAAACCGGTAACCCAAACTTTAAATATATCAAGATATCAATCAAATACAATCCATATCACAACTCTATCATCACTATAACAACATAAGGAACTCGAAGTCAGCAGTACCAGCAAGCTTATTTTTCGAAAATAGCTCAAAAAATCATAACTAATTCAAACACCGAACTTTTCTCGATCCGTCTTGGATATACAATCGTTGTCCACTCAAGCACATATATATACCATAATAATCTGATTCCATAAGCATCTCGAAATCAAATCATAGTGGAACATAATAAAACTTAAATCAGAACAAAGTCTTCGACGCGAGGATCGCAAATATACGATCGCTTCTAAATTCTGACAGTCGGATGATGAAAATCGAAGCTTGTAAAACAAAAAAATGGGTGAAAATATGTTGAATCTACTGCCTTCTCACGTGCAAATAGAGGTGAAGAGGTGAATATTAGATATATATAAAAGACAAATTGTAGTTTAGTCCCTAAAAACTCCAGTACTTTCAATTCAGTCCCAGGACAAGTGATTTAAATCAAATTTCAATCCTAATAATTCAAGGACATTATATCTTAATTCCAAACTCTAAATATTTTTAAATTTAATATTCTCGGATTAAAATTAACTAATCTCGGATTACTAAATCAAATAATCCCGGGCCTTACAATTCTCCCCCTCTAAGAACTGATTTCGCCCTCGAATTCGCATGCAGTCGGCATAACCAATCTGGATACCCAAAAGATAAAATAATAAAGAAAACTGAATAAGAACTCACATCAGTGAAATAGCTCTGTAAAACGATACTGCATATCTGACTCAGTCTCCCAAGTAGCTTCTTCAATACCATGTCGACTCCACTGAACTTTGACCAACTGAATAGTCTTGTTTCTGAGTTGCTTTTCTTTACGATCAAGAATCCGTATAGGTTGTTCAAAGAAGCTAAGAGTCTCGTCAAGTTCAACTTCATCAAGTTGAATTATATGGGAAGGATCATGCTGATTCTTCCGGAGCATAGAAACATGGAAAACATTATGAATTCCACACAAAGATGGAGGAAGAGCGAGTCGATAAGCAAGATCGCCTATCTTCTCAATAATCTCATATGGACCGATAAATCGTGGAGATAACTTTCCTCTATTTCCAAATCAAACTATACCTCTGAATGGAGAAATCTTCAAGAATACTCTGTCTCCCTGTTCAAATATAGATGTCGACGTCTTATATTCGCATATTTGTCTTGTCTGTCTTGAGCTGTTCTCATTCTTTTCTAAATCGATTTCACTTTTTCTGTCATTACATGGATCATATCAGGTCCAATGTCTGGTACATCCAAGATATCATTCCAATACAATGGAGATCTACACTTATTACCGTACAGTGCTTCGAATGGAGCCATCTCAATGCTTGTCTGATAGCTGTTATTATAAGAAAATTCTGCAAGCGGTAGTGAAACTTGCCAGTTCGTGCCGAAATCTAGCACTATAGCTTGAAGCATATCCTCAAGCGTCTGGATAGTCCGTTCTGACTGTCCATCTGTTTGAGGATGATATGCAGTACTCAAGTGTAATTTTGTACCTAGAGTTTGTTGCAAGCTATGCCAAAAGTGCGATGTAAATCTAGGGTCTCGATCTGAAACGATAGATTTAGGCACACCATGTAATCTTACCACTTCTCTGACGTAAATGTCTGCTATCTAGTCGTGTCTATACGTCATTCTGTACGGAATAAAGCATGCTAATTTCGTTAATCTGTCAATAATCACTCAAATGGCATCACAGCCTCTGGATGAATGTGGTAGCTGTGTAACGAAATCCATGGATATGTGAACTCATTTCCATTCTGGAATGGATAAGCTATGCAATAGACACCTGGTTTCTTTCTTTCAGCCTTCACCTGTTGGCAATTTAAGCAGCGGGACACAAATTCAGTAATATCAGATTTCATCTGTTTCCACCAATACTGAATTTTCAAGTCATTGTACATCTTTCTGCCACCCGGATGAATACTGAATATACTTCTGTGAGATTCATTCAATATCTGTTGTTTCAACTCTGACACATTTAGAACAACAAGTCTGTTATTCACGTATAAAATATCATCAGCACTGACCCGATATTCGGATTGATGTCCAGATCTGACCATCTCAATTGAACTCTGAATATTTGGATCCATCTTCTGTGCTTCTTTGATTCTGTTTAACAATTCCGGCTCAACTCAGATAGCGCAAACTTGAATAGGCTTCATATCTGTCTCAAATATCAACCCAGATGTACAACAATCTTCAATTAAGTTAGATACTCCTACAACAGATAGAGAGAAAGCACATACCTTCCTGCTAAGGGCATCTGCAGCTGCATTTGATTTTTCTGGATAATATTTGATTTCACAATCATAATCCTTCAATAAATCAAGCCATCTTCGTTGTCGCATATTCAATTCAGATTGTGAAAATAGATATTTCAAGCTCTTATGATCAAAGTAAATCTAAAATTTCTCACCATAAAGGTAGTGTCGCCAGATTTTCAATGCAAAGACTATAGTTGCAAGCTCTAAGTCATGAATAGGGTATCGTGTCTCATGTGGCTTTAATTGTCGAGAGGCATAAGCAACGAAACGACCTCTCTTCATCAATATACATCCTATACCTCTATGAGACGCATCACAGTATACCACAAACTCACCTGTACCAGAAGGAATTGTCAAAGCAGGTGCACTAGTAAGTCTCTTCTTCATTTCTAGAAACTAGCTTCACAAGCTTCAGTCCAGACATACGGCATATTCTTTTGAGTCAACTGCGTAATAGGCTTGGAAATTCTGGAAAAATCCTTAATAAATTGACGATAATAACCCGCTAAGCCCATAAAACTCTGTATTTCTGGTACTGATGTCGGTCTAGGCCAGTTGATCACTGCCTCTACCTTGCTTGGATCCACTGAAATGCCATCACCTGAAATGATATGCCCAAGAAACACAACTTTCTGCAACCAAAACTCACATTTTGATAACTTGGCATATAATATCTCATTTCTCAAAGTCTATAATATAATTCTGAGGTCTTCGGCGTGATCATGCACATTCTTGGAATAAATCAAGAGTCATCGTTAAAATAATGACAACGTCATCTAAATATTTCTGAAACACTCTATTCATCAATCCCATAAATACTGCAGGTGCATTGGTTTCACCAAAAGGCATGACAATAAATTCATAATGACCATACCTTGTTCTGAAAGCAGTTTTAGGGATATATTCGTCACGAACCCTTAATTGATGATATCCAGATCTCAGATCGATCTTGGAATAGATAGCTGAACCTTGCAACTGGTCAAATAAGTCATCTATTCTGGGCAATGGGTATTTGTTCTTCACAGTTTCCTTGTTCAATTGTCGATAATCGATACACAATCGCATTGAACCATCTTTATTTCGTAAAAATAGTACCGGAGCGCCCCAAGGTGAAACGCTCGGTCTAATGTACCCTTTGGCAAGTAAATCCTCCAACTGATCTTTCAACTCCTTCAGTTCAATAGGTGCCACCGGAGGCAAACCTGGAAGTTCATCAGGGAAAACATCGGCAAACTCTTGTACCACTGGTATATCTGTCAATGCTGGACCACATTTCAATACATCTACTGCATAAATCAAAAATCCTTCTGCCCCTTTCTGCAACAGACGAGTCATGGATAACACGGATATTAAAGGGATCTTAGCTCTAGAACCCTTACCGTAGAATTTCCATTCATTAGCCATCTTAGGTTTGAATCTAACCACTTTCTGGAAATAATCCACGGTCGCCCTGTACTTGGTCAGTATGTCTATGCCAATAATACAATCAAAATCTGATAACCCAAGTACTATACAATCTAAATCTATCTCAATTCCGTCATATTGTAGGATACAATGTCTAATCACTCTAACAGCTACCAGGCCTTCACCCAAAGGTGAAGAAATAGCAACAACATCAGGCAATGGCTCAGACGATAAAGAATGCAACATAACAAATCTCTCAAATATGAATGTATGAGATGCACCTGTATCTATCAAAACATAGGCAGGATAACCATAAAGAAAGCATACCTGCTATGACATCATCAGGTGCTCCCTGAGCCTGTTCTTCAGTAAGTGCAAATACTCGGGCCTGTTTCCTCGGAGGTTGAGTCACGGTCTGGCTTCCCCCTGGTTTAGTCTGTTGTTGTGGCTGAAATGAATGCACTGATTGCCTTTCCAACTGGGGTAATGGTCAAGAATCACTAGCACCAGTTGCTCTTTGAGGACATACTTTGCCATAATGACCGGGTTGACGACAAACATTGCAATTCCCTGATACTCCTCGACAGTGATCAGTAGCATGTCATCCACCATACTTACCACAATACGCTCCTGACTCACTGGATCTCTGACTGGAACCAAATTTCCTCTGGCCACTAGAACTAGAAGAACTACTGCCAGACTTATTGAACTGTTTACCTTTAGGCCGAAATCTAGAATCCTTTCTACCACTGCTTCCACCCTCAAATCTGAAAGATGGTTGCTGAAGCGATGGAGGATTCTGTGGTACAGATGCTGGTACTGACTGTTGAGGTGGCTGTGGAATGAAAGGTGCTCCTCTCTGTCTCAAAAATCCTGCTTCCGCTCCCTTTGCTCTATTCAGTGCATCCGCAAAGGTATTGGGTCGTTCACTGTTTATCAATGTAAACACATCTGGATTTAAGCCATTGATAAATTGATCGGCCATGGCTTCATCACTTGCCGATACATGTGGGGGCAAATTTCAATAAACTAGAAAATTTGGCAACATATTCCTCGATATTCAAGTGATTCTGCTTCAAATTCGCAAATTCTGCTCCCCTGTATTTTCTGTAGGAGGCTGGAAAGAAACATTGATAGAATTCAGTTTTAAATACTGACCAGGTGATAGTCGTACCTTGATGTTCAAGTGCTTTCTTCGTAGTAATCCACAAACTTTTGGAAACTTCATGAAGTTGATGTACTACTAATCTGATACGACGATCATCAGAGTAGTCAAGTGAATCAAACAGTTGTTCAATTTCTTCAAGCCAGTTTTCACAGTCAACTAAATTCTTGGTTACTTTCAAAGTTTGCGGTTTGAATGATTGGAACCTCTTTAGTAAGGTCTCCATAGGTGTAATGGTCACATCCATCACCGTAGCAGATGTACTACCTTGTTCCAGTCCAGGTATTGACACTGGTTGTTGTACATTGGACTATTCTGTCGGAGGGACAACCACTGTTTGTCTAGTATTTGGTCGACGAGGAGGAATATCTGATTTTCAAACAGATTAGTGTATAACAAAATATCATATATTGAATTCAATCTCATGCAATGGAATCAATCAGACACACTCAATCTACCCCGCTCATCTATCTTAGTCCGAGAAACGTAGGCTCTGATACCACCTGTTGTGGGGACTCCGGGTTGCTAATCTCATCTTACGGGGAGAATAAATACTAATCACAATTTTATTGATCTAATTTAAGCAAGAAGAAAAAGAAGATACAAATTTTTTTAAATATATAGGGCGCTGGTGCGCTTAAATGATCCGAAAGTTTTCTCAACTTGATCTCCTTGCTATCAAAAGAAGTTTGATGTTGTATAACTCTTTCATTCAACTCAAAATGCATCTTAAGAGGTAACAACATCAAACACAATCTAAACATGCATTTAAACTTCAACCTCATTATTTAGGATACATGAAAAGTCTCAAACATAACTAGTATTCAACGAGTAGAAACATATACATGGTTTCTTGTTTTCAAACATGTTTGACAACTTCATATATTACAAAACTTTTGCTAAAACCCGATTCACCACGTGCTAATCTTCATCTCGATCTATCATGGTTGTCTCTGACTCGATCCTACCCCACCTATTGCCATGCACACATACAAAAACATAGCAATAGTCGGATAACTCCGGTGAGAATATAATTCCCAGTATAAACAACATAACATGCAATATATCATCAGCATGGATGCAATGCATGTGGAAGGAATAGGCTATCAAATCTGATAACAATAAATCTTGGTTCTTGGGATCTCGGGGAAGAAATTCTCAAACCAACCACCGACTCTCCCAATCGAGGTGGCGTCAAGTATCTCAATCCCCTGACTTTGGTGCAACCATAGTGAGACATCTAGCTCTGGAACTAAATCTACATTCCGTTGCCCTCCAAACGTCATTTGCACTCTAGGCTATTCAGCCCTCTATGCTTTTCAAGGTAGAGCTCAAGATGAATGCAGCATAATCTTGATGCATTATTCTAAAATCAATCAAGGCAATACATGCTAATCAAGCAAGTACAAACAAGTATATCACACAAAATCAGTCAAGTAATCAAACAAGAGCAGTAAGCATTCAAGTATGTGGTTTTAGGGAATTCGAGAATCATATCTATCTCGAATGTTATATCCCCTCTTGATTGATGTCAATTTATACCTTTCAATATCGATTCTGAAAGTGCTTCAAATCTGAAACATATATCAACAACAACAAGTTCATATCAAAATCTGCTCAAACACATATCAATTGCCAAGGGTAGAAATCACTACAAACTGTCAGGCCTCGTGCTCTAAACAGAGTAAATTATACAAACACACGCGGATGCTATCAAAAAGCGGGTAAAATTTTTGCTTTTGGCCTGACGGTTTAAAACAATATAATTTAAAATAGAGCGATACTCAAAATATATCCCAGTCCAGAAAAACAACCAACAGTATAGCATGCAACAACCATAACATGTATCAGACTCCAACTACTGGATACAATAACGAAGCGCAGGGCATCCCCCTGGCTAACTGATACATATATATATATATATATATATATATATGCTATACGCAGCTGGGACACGCTAACCACCTCCTGGGGCACCACCAGCTGGCTTAAAACCACGACCAACAGTATAGCATGCAACAACCATAACATGTATCAGACTCCAACTACTGGATACAATAACGAAGCGCAGGGCATCCCCTCGGCTAACTGATACATATATATATATATATATATATATATATGCTATACGCAGCTGGGACACGCTAACCACCTCCTGGGGCACCACCAGCTGGCTTAAAACCACGACCAGCTGTAAAACCTGGGTTCCCCGAAAACAACACAAACAAGGAACAAACCAAGCTCCAGAGGGACATGGGGTCAAACCCTAGTACGGAGAGCAACAGATATAACTAAAAGAATGCATAAGATAAAATGCAGATGCTATGCATGAGACACCGGATAACAACGGAAGGCTCAACCAACAAGGGAGCTAAGGAACTCAAGCACAACACCAAGAATTTGCAACAACAGTGTCCACGGGGTGTGTTCATAGTGTGGTAATGAGCCACTCCCCGTGACGCTACACCCGAATACCAGATGCATCAAACAACTCAACCTGCCGTTGCCTCGCCCATGAACTGTGGTAGTTAACCACTCAGCGCATGGTGGCTAACGATCCCAGCAGGGAGATGAGAGTGCGGTATTGCCGCTCGCCCTCGCATCCTGGTAAGAATCAACAACAGCAATACAAGATACAAGACTGCAAAATACGATACACAAGGGATCTGAAATATGCGTGAACAAATGCGTGTATGCAATTCACATGAAACAGCTAGCATAAACACCAATGCTCAGCAAGCAATACACAGATAAGTTCACCAAAACATCCCAGCATCCACGCATAATATCTCACGCCAATTCCAAGCTACATCAAGCTCAGATCCGTACCTTATACTTTTGTGCAAAAATTACTACAAAACAGGCCCGAGAGATCTGGATAGCAACCTACACTACAAAATGCACAATCGGGCAGCAACTTCGCGTTCCTCAACTAGCCAACCACAGCCTCCAAAAGTGGTATAAGATGGAAGAGCTTTTCGAGAGAAGTCCAACGCTACCTCGCACGTACCAAACAACGGTCGGAGACGATGGGAATTGCCGGAGAAAATCTACGGTGAACAGTAACCTAGGGTTCGAAGCGAAGAACACAATCGGGGAAAATATTCTAAGTATGGAATCTGATATCTCAAATCGAAGACCAAGTCTTTCTTATATAAATCTCGCAAAAGCTGGTTAGAAACATCCACCGACAAAACCAGCAGGCACCAACAAACAAATAAAACCATCAGATGCAAAGAAACCAGCTGCTGAAATCTCAAACAACGCAAATCAAAACGATGTCGCAGCGACTTAACAAAACGACGTCGCGCCGCATAAGTCATCAAATCTGCTACCAGCTGGTCGCCTAAAACCATCGGCTAGTTCTCAAATCCAAAAGCTGGATATCTAACACTCAAAAGCTGATGCCAGTCGTTGCATCAAAACGCTGCGTTCCAACTTAATAAAATGGCGTCACATATCCTACGTCATCCAGTCGCTAGCTCTCGTGCAATATCAGCTGCAAGCTACAGTAACGCACAAATCTCTCGCAGCTGGACAACCAGTTGCAACATCCAAACGACGACGTTTCCTCCTCGTGCTACAGGGATGTTGAACCGCGTTGACATCTGCTTCGGCTGAACAACCAGCAGGCACTCACACACGTGATCAGATCTCACACTAGAGCTACACCAAAACGACGTCGCTCCAACTTATTCAAACGACACCGTATCCTACCCGATACAAATTCACGCTAAGGCAACAACTGATATTACAAGCGCTACCAGATCTCTCCAAACGACGGTGTTTTGGAATCTCACGCTACCAAAACACGTTACGACTGGATTGCACCAATTCGACCAGCTTTCTCAATAAAACCAGCTTTCACCACAAAATAGCAAAAAATGCGAAGACTTCCAGAATTGTTCCAAATTCTATTTCAGACCCGAAAATGAAAACAAAACAGAGATCTGAACCACCAGAAATCTCTAAAATCCGATACATTCCAACAAATAATCTCTTATACAAATTCAAGTCTCACATTTCTCCCCCACTAAAAAGGAATTCGTCCCCGAAATCAAAGAACAATTCGGAACATACAATACAACAGCAGAAACCAAAAAACAGCTCGCCTAACACAAGGCCAAGAGTTCAAGATAACTGAGCAAACATTTAACAACAACTAGAGAAGAAATACAACCAAAAGCTATAAACTACTGGAAATTTAGCTCAACAGCTACTCAAACAGATGCGGCCACTCGCGCTGCATCTTTTCTTCCATCTCCCAAGTAGCTTCTTCCCTTCCATGTTTGCTCCACTGCACCATTACCAACGGAATGGTCTTATTTCTCAGTTGTTTCTCTTTACTGCCAAGGATTTGCAAGGGATATTCCTGATATCTCAACGACTGATCTAGCTCCATCTCGTCAGTTCTAAGCACATGAGACGGATATGGCTCATACTTCCTCAACATGAAAACATGGAAGACGTCATGAAGAGAAGACAACTCTGGCGGCAACAACAGCCGATATGCTAAAGGGCCAATCCTCTCAGCGATCTCATACGGTGACGTAGCGAGGGGCTAACTTTCCCTTGTGTCCAAAGCGCATCACACTGCGAAACGGAGAAACCTTGAGAAATACACGATCACCAACCTGAAACTCAAGAGGTCGACACCTCTTATTCGCATAACTGGCTTGGCGTTCTTGGGCAGCTTTCATCCGTTGTCTAATAAGATCCACATGATCTTTCATTTGCTGCACAAAGTCAGGGGCAGATAGCTGCTTCTCCCCCACTTCTTCCCAACATACTGGCGATCTGCACTTTCTGCCATACAAAGCCTCAAACGGCGCCATGCCAATCGTCACTTGGTAGCTGTTATTGTACGAAAACTCAACTAAAGACAACGCGTCTTGCCAGCTACCTCTGAAATCCAACACAACAGCTCGCAAAATATCCTCCAACGTCTGGATAGTTCGCTCAGATTGGCCATCTATCTGGGGGTGATACCCAGTGCTCAACGCCAATCTGGTACCTAAAGATGTTTGAAAACTCTTCCAAAACCTGGAAGTAAACCTCGGATCTCGGTCAGAAACGATTGAAACAGGCACACCATGCAGTCTAACAACAAAATCAACGTACAGCTTCACCATCTTCTTCAACGAGAAAAGGTCATTCCATAGGGAATAAAATGCGCAGACTTCGACAGACGGTCTATAACCACCCAAATAGCATCACATCCTCTGCTGGAATGAGACAGATGCATCACGAAATCCATAGCTATGTGCTCCCAATTCCATTGGGGCACTTCCAAACTCTGCAACAGACCACCAGGTCTCATCCTTTCGGCCTTAACCATCTGACAATTCAAACAACGAGCAACAAAACCAGCAACGTCGCTCTTTAGGCTAGCCCACCAAAAGTGCGGCTTCAAAGCATGGTACATCTTCCGTGCACCAGGATGAACACTATGTCTGCTACAGTGCGCTTCCCGAAGGATCTCCTCCTTCAAATCAATCAAATTGGGCACAACCAACCTGCCCCGGAAACGCAAACAACCACCGGAAGAGACAGAATAATCCTCAAGTTCGCCAGCTCTGACCTTCACTCGTGGATAGACAGATCAGTCCTCTGAGATGCTCGAATGGTCGAAACAATCTGAGGCTCCACTTGGAACGAAGAAACCACCACACAATCCTCAGCCGGGTAAAATCTCCAACCCGTAGTGTTAAGATGCTCCTGATCCTTAGAGATGTACAACGACGCAAGCATCTCATTAGCCTTCCTGCTCAAAGCATCAGCCACTACGTTCGACTTCCCAGGCTGGTACTTAATCTCACAATAAAAGTCCTTTAGCAGCTCCATCCACCGTCGCTGTCTCATATTCAGGTCAGGCTGCGAAAACAGACACTGCAAACTTTTGTGGTCGGAGTACACCACAAACTTCTCGCCATACAGGTAGTGACGCCATATCTTCAACGCAAAGACCACCACCGCTAACTCCAAATCATGGACTGGGTAACGAGTCTCGTGCGGTTTCAACTGCCGTGAGGCATACGCAATGACTCGACCATTTTGCATCAACACACAACCCAATCCATTGAGCGAAGCGTCAGAACAAACAACAAAACCACCTGAACCGGACGGCAGAGCCAACACAGGTGCAGTAGTCAACTTTTCCTTGAGCAGTTGAAAAGCATTCTCACACTGCTCAGTCCAAACAAAACGCTTGTCCTTCTGAGTTAATTGACTCATCGGCTTTGCTATACTTGAGAATCCCTCAATGAAGCGACGATAATAGCCAGCCAGACCCAAGAAACTGCGAATCTCGGAAACATTCCTAGGACGCTCCTAGTTCAGAACGGAATCAACCTTGCTAGGATCCACCGAAATCCCCTCGGCTGAAATCACATGTCCCAAGAATACGACGCGATCCAACCAGAACTCGTACTTGGAAAACTTTGCATACAACTGCTGGTCTCTCAGCGTCTGAAGGACAATCCGCAAATGCTCCTTGTGCTCCAAAGGAGTCTTCGAATAGACTAAGATGTCGTCGATGAACACGATCACGAACTGATCAATAAACTCATGAAAAACTCTGTTCATCAAATCCATAAAGACTGCAGGCGCGTTGGTCAAACCAAACGGCATCACCAAAAACTCAAAGTGTCCGTACCTCGTACGAAACGCAGTCTTCGCGACATCCTGATCTCTCACTCTCAGCTGATGGTACCCGGAACGAAGATCAATCTTTGAATACACCGCAGAACCTTGCAACTGATCAAACAGATCATCGATTCTCGGCAACGGGTACTTGTTCTTGACAATGGCTTTATTCAACTGGCGAAAATCAATGCACATCCGCATTGAGCCATCCTTATTCTTCACAAACAGTATGGGCGCTCCCCACGGTGACATACTAGGACGAATAAAACCTTTCTCCAGCAAATGATCTAACTGCACCTTGAGTTCTCTCAACTCCGCAGGCGCCAGACGATAAGGAGCACGCGAAATCGGAGCTGTGCCAGGCACCAACTCTATGCTGAAGTCTATTTCCCGCCTCGGAGGGACACCAGGAATCTCCTCCGAGAACACATCCGGGAAATGTCGCACCACGGGAACATCACTGAGCTGAACGCGGGAAGAAGAAGACGCATCCAAAGCGTAAATCATAAAGCCAGCATTACCCAAAGACAACAAGCTAAACATCTCCATCGCTGAGACGAACGGGATCTTCGATCTAGAATCCTGGCCGTAGAAGTCCCACTTCTCGCCAGACATAGGCCTAAAACGCACAATCCCATGGAAGCAGTCCACGGAGGCCCTATAGTTGGACAGCACATCCATCCCAACTATGCAATCGAAATCCCAAAGCATCAAACGGATGAAGTTCGCTAACAGGACATGCTCACCAAAACGTAACACGCCATCCAACAAAACCTCCTGGGAGAACAGGCTCACACCACCAGGGGTAGAAACAGAAACGGAATCGCGCAAAGGAATGGTACACAGACCATGCTCAACAACAAACGAATCAGAAATAAATGAATGCGATGCATCGGTGTCAAACAACACACGAGCAGGAAAGTCAAAGACAAGACATGTACCTCCAATCACCCGGCTCGGTGTCTCCTCGGCCTGCTCCCTCGTAATGGCGTTAACCTGAGCATGCTGGGGTCCAGAGAAGAAAGGCTGAGACGACTGTCCGAACCGCGACGGACCAGGCTGCTGAAACGGCCTAAACTGAGCCTCACCCAATCGGGGCTACTGAAACTGCTGAGAACGGCCCCTAGACTGACCTCCACGACCCTGAGGCTGGTCCGCGGTCTGCTGTGATCCAGCTGACGGACACACTCTCGCAAAATGCCCGTACTGACCACAAAGGTTGCAGGAACCCTGCACACCAACACACTGCGTGGACGGATGCTTTCCACCACAAAAGCCGCAAAACTCAGTCTGAGATCCACTGCTACTCGAACTGCCTGAACCAGAAGAGCCAGAACCCGACTTATTCTTGAACTGCTGACCTCGAGGTCGAAACCTCTGACATCCAGACTACTGAGCCACATGTGGCTGCTGCTGCTGGGGCTGATAGGCTGACTGGGAGGACTGTGAAGACTGCGCTCCCTGAATAGCAGGACGACCACCCTGCGGTGCCTGTTGCCGACTAGCACGATAGCTACGCAAACCTTCCTCAATGTCGATGGCACTGTCCACAGCCTCAGCGTATGTCTTGGGCTTACTAGTCAAAACCATCTAATACAACTCTTCATTCAAGCCCTCAAGAAATCGAGTCCGCTTGGCCCTATCCCGGCCAGAAACATGGGGAACGTACGCTAACAGAGAAGAGAACTTCCTAGCATACTCCCTAACAGTCATCGAACCCTGCTCCAGATGGTCGAACTCCCGCTCCCAGGCGTTCACATAAGACTCGGGTACATACTCCTGCCGGAAGGTCTCGCAAAAACTATTCCAAGAGATCCCGACATCGGTCTCATCCAAATTACTAGAAGCGCCTCCCCACCAGCGCTCTGCGGCCTTCCTAAGCAGTAGAATCACTAAACTCAAACGGAGCTCATCATCATACTGACATCGATCGAAAAGAAAGATGACGTTCCGGAGCCACGAGTCCGCATCCTCACTGGACTCATCACCATTGAAGACTGGAGGGTTCATCCTCTGAAACCGAGCGATCACCACGTCTATCCGCTCCATCGGGGGAGGCAAGTCACCAACTTCCTCCTCCTCATCACTAACACGAGTATGACTGCGAGCACTACACCTATCCTTGTTCTGTCCTGCTGATTCCTCAAACTGCCCCCTACCTCTACCACGACGTCTAGGCGGCATCTACGAAAACACTCAACAAGATCAAGCAAAACAGAATAGATACTGCATAGATAGCATATAACACAGAACTATGCAGCACGTAGTCACATAGTCAAGCACACGTAACACACAACACTGTGCCTAGACTCGAGTGTGATCAAAGAAATTGAGCTTATCCCAGCTTAAGCTCTGATACCAAAAATGTCAGGCCTCATGCTCTAAATAGAGTAAAATTATACAAACACACGCGGAAGCTATCAAAAAGCGGGTAAAATTTTCGCTTTTGGCCTGACGGTTTAAAACAATATAATTTAAAATAGAGCGATACTCAAAATATATCCCAGTCCAGAAAAACAACCAACAGTATAGCATGCAACAAGCATAACATGTATCAGACTCCAACTACTGGATACAATAACAAAGCGCAGGGCATCCCCCTGGCTAACTGATACATATATATATATGCTATACACAGCTGGGACACGTTAACCACCTCCTGGGGCACCACCAGCTGGGTTAAAACCACGACCAGCTGTAAAACCTGGGTTCCATGAAAACAACACAAACAAGGAAACAAACCAAGCCCCAGAGTCCGGAGAGCAACAGATATAACTAAAAGAATGCATAAGATAAAATGCAGATGCTATGCATGAGACACCGGATAACAACGGAAGGCTAAACCAACAAGGGAGCTAAGGAACTCAAGCACAGCTCCAAGAATTTGCAACAAAAGTGGCCACGGGGTGTGTTCACAGTGTGGTAATGAGCCACTCGCCGTGACACTACACCCAAATATCAGATGCATCAAACAACTCAACCTGCCGTTGCCTCGCCCATGAACTGTGGTAGTTAACCACTCGGCGCATGGTGGCTAACGATCCCAGCAGGGAGATGAGAGTGCGTTATTGACGCTCGCCCTCGCATCCTGGTAAGAATCAACAACAGCAATACAAGATACAAGGCTGCAAAATACGATACACAAGGGATCTGAAATATGCGTGAACAAATGCGTATATGAAATTCACATGAAACAGCTAGCATAAACACCAATTCTCAGCAAGCAATACACAGATAAGTTAACCGAAACATCCCAGCAGCCACGCATAATATCTCACGCCAATTCCAAGCTACATCAAGCTCAGATCCGTACCTTATACTTTTGTGCAACAATTACTACAAAACAGGCCCGAGAGATCTGGATAGCAACCTGCACTACAAAACGCACAATCGGGCAGCAACTTCGCGTTCCTCAACTAGCCAACCACAACCTCCAAAAGTGGTATAAGATGGAAGAGCTTCTCGAGAGGAGTCCAATGCTACCTCGCACGTACCAAACAACGGCCGGAGACGATGGGAATTGCCGGAGAAAAGCTACGGTGAACAGTAACCTAGGGTTCGAAGCGAAGAACACAATCGGGGAAAATATTCTAAGTATGGAATCTGATATCTCAAATCGAAGACCAAGTCTTTCTTATATAAATCTCGCAAAAGCTGGTTAGAAACATCCACCGACAAAACCAGCAGGCACCAAACAAATACAACCAGCAGATGCAAAGAAACCAGCTGCTGAAATCTCAAACAACGCAAATCAAAACTATGTCGCAGCGACTTAACAAAACGACGTCGCGCCGCATAAGCAACTTCGCGTTCCTCAACTAGCCAACCACAACCTCCAAAAGTGGTATAAGATGGAAGAGCTTCTCGAGAGGAGTCCAATGCTACCTCGCACGTACCAAACAACGGCCGGAGACGATGGGAATTGCCGGAGAAAAGCTACGGTGAACAGTAACCTAGGGTTCGAAGCGAAGAACACAATCGGGGAAAATATTCTAAGTATGGAATCTGATATCTCAAATCGAAGACCAAGTCTTTCTTATATAAATCTCGCAAAAGCTGGTTAGAAACATCCACCGACAAAACCAGCAGGCACCAAACAAATACAACCAGCAGATGCAAAGAAACCAGCTGCTGAAATCTCAAACAACGCAAATCAAAACTATGTCGCAGCGACTTAACAAAACGACGTCGCGCCGCATAAGTCATCAAATCTGCTACCAGCTGGTCGCCTAAAACCATCGGCTGGTTCTCAAATCCAAAAGCTGGATTATCTAACACTCAAAAGCTGATACCAGACGTTGCATCAAAACGCTGCGTTCCAACTTAATAAAACGGCGTCGCATATCCTACGTCGTCCAGTCGCTAGCTCTCGTGCAATACCAGCTGCAAGCTACAGTAACACACAAATCTCTCGCAGCTGGACAACCAGTTGCAACATCCAAACGACGACGTTTCCTCCTCGCGCTACAGGGATGTTGACCCGCGTTGACATCTACTTCGGCTGAACAACCAGCAGGCACTCACACACGTGATCAGATCTCAAACTAGTGTTACAGCAAAACGACGTCGCTCCAACTTATTCAAACGACACCGTATCCAACCCGATACAAATTCACGCTAAGGCAACAGCTGATATTACAAGCGCTACCAGATCTCTCCAAACGACGGCGTTTTGGAATCTCACGCTACCAAAACACGCTACGACTGGATTGCACAAATTCGACCAGCTTTCTCAATAAAACCAGCTTTCACCACAAAATACCAAAAAATGCGAAGACTTCCAGAATTGTTCCAAATGCTATTTCAGACCCGAAAATGCAAATCAAACAGATATCTGAACCACCAGAAATCTCTAAAATCCGATACATTCCAACAAATAATCTCTTATACAAATTCAGGTCTCACACAAACCATTATAAAAACTTAACCGATTCGAATTCTAAAGTTCTCGAGTTCGATGACTTTCAATTCAAATCTGAAAGGAAGTATAATATGATCAAAGTCAAAATTCAAACTCAATCCTATACACGGCTCAATCATTTGCCCCAAAACTCATCAATTCTCATATCGGCGGCGTAACGGCTACAAACCGGTAACCCGAACTTTAAATATATCAAGATATCAATCACATACAATCCATATCACAACCATATCATCACTATAACAGCATAAGGAACTCGAAATCAGCAATACCAGCAAGCTAATCATAACTAATTCAAACACCGAACTTTTCTCGATCTGTCTTGGATATACAATCGTTGTCCACTCAAGCACATATATATACCATCATAATCTGATTCCATAAGAATCTCAAAATCAAAGCATAGTGGAACATAATAAAACTTACATCAGAACAAGGCCTTCGACGCGAGGATCGTGTTAGGAAAGGATCAGATCTCACTCTAACAAATCGAAGGGACGTGAGATCTGATCAATCAATATTGAGGTGCAATACCTCAGTGTCCTTGAACATATATGATGTGACGTCCCAAACCCATGGGGTCACGGAATTGAACAATAAAAGAAAAAAAGGGGTTGAATTGAACTCGTTATAAGCTGTATTTCTTGAAACTAAAAAAAATTCGAAACATAACAACAATATGGCGCCAAGTACTGGAACAGCTGAAACAAATTTCTCAATAAAAGATGTCGTACAAATGCAAAATGCGACATTACAACTTCGGAAATACTATATGAATTTACTATTGTTGTAATAGATCTAATACAGACTTGAAAAAAGATCAAAAACAACAACAGCTGCTGCGGAAACATCGGCCTTGGATAAACACAATCACCACAGCTGATTCAACTACTGCCTCCCGTCTGCCCCAGCTCTGTCCCACCTGCACCATTTT
Organism: Dorcoceras hygrometricum; assembly: GCA_001598015.1. Lineage (NCBI taxonomy): Eukaryota > Viridiplantae > Streptophyta > Magnoliopsida > Lamiales > Gesneriaceae > Dorcoceras > Dorcoceras hygrometricum. The sequence continues at coordinate 232,669 of KV009709.1, forward strand.
AAAGCTAATGAGCCTAGGGGCTCAGCAAGTAAAATCTGAGGATAACAAAATCACTAATGCAGGCAGACGTCTGAACATAACATAGCTTAACGTAACATAGTTTAAAGGAAGTCATTCATCATAAACTTTCTTAAACATTATTTCGTAAACTTGGAAATGGGGAAGATGACCCAGATCCCATTCATTATTTTCTTGTGATTTTTGGCTTAGAAGCTCTCCTTAGGTCCGTTATGCACTTGATAAAATGACTACTGATATCAGCCTTAGCATATAGCTCATTGTGAAGGGGCAACCGAAATTTGGACGACTGCTCACCCTTCCTTTATGAGAGGGCAGCTGACATCTAGATAGCGACTCACCCCTCCATTGTGACCGTCTGTTATCTTTGCCATAAATCTTAAAATCTGAACATTTTCTTCTAAACTCATAACTGGTTGAAATCATATTTTTAAATCAACAACCGATTTCAATGTGCTTCGTAACTTCTTTCTTTAAAATCTCTTTAAAATCTTTTGCTGAGTATCGGGTTCGACTACTGGAACTTACCGCTGAAATACAACAGGTGTGACTAAAGAAGACTGTACTAGAAAACAAAACAGATCTTTACTGTACAAGGGCATCGCGAAATGAAAACAGATGTTGCTAAAGGAATAGTATCACTAACCCTATTGTAATTCAGCTGTCGTTGGTCAACTCAGATGTCAAGGCAAAAACAGTGTTTGGAAAAGAAACAGCTGCGACTTGGTCAACTCAGCAGTGAACTATTTAATTCAAAGGAAACAGCTGCGACATGGTCAAACAGATGTCAATGCAACTTAAATAGAGACCTCCAGATGTTGAACAAACCAACAGCTGAATATACTAAAGCAACAGCTGAAATGTAACTGCTGATTTTAATAGGAACCAAAATCTGAAGTGTAGTAAAAACTCAAGCTGAATTGAATACTGCTGATTTAATTCACCAGAAAAGAACATTTCTTGAACATACAACCTCCTGACTACTCAGCATTTTAAAACAACATCTTCATCTCCATCTCAGCACTCTGTAAAAACTTTGAGACATAAACATAACTTTGAACCCAATCATTCTTTCATTTTCTTAAACATGCTTGAACATGATCATAACTTATCTTTAACGTAAACAGGCAAGCAACGCATATTGAAAAGAACAATATATAGTTTAAAATGGCGTAGCAAGAATCAGCTTTTACTTGCCTTAATACTGAGAAACGCAAGAGCAGCTGGTCTCAACAGGAGTTCTCCACAAGCACCACCACGAGCCTTCTTCTAAAATTTTAGGGATAAAGAAAGGAATTCTGGACAACAATGAAACTTCCCATTCACCAAAATCAATCATATACGAGATATGATTTGTAGTAGGTAATTACACTCGAGTAGGCATGGATATCCTACCAAACCGTGTCCTTTTTTGAAAGATTTTGCCAAAACTCCCTACTACTGTTTTAAATTGTACATTTTACCAAAAGGTTTTAAAAAGAGGAACTAGCTTGTCCAGCTGAAAACATTTTCTATTTGAAATCTTGCTCCTGTTCGTGCTTGGGTGACAACTGCCTGGAAACCTTCCGTGCCTTGTTTCCAAATCAACAACTGAAATCAGCCTTCAAAACAATTTAAAATTAACTTAAGGCTAAAATGTAAAATATCAATATAACCCTTAAAATAGAAAGGATTTAATAAAGTGGTCCTATGGATTTTTGGGGTGTTACAACTCTACCCTCCTTAATGAAATTTCGTCCTCGAAATTTTATTACCAAACAATTCTGGGTAAAGACTAAGCATATCAGCTTCTGTTTCCCATGTAGCGTCTCGTTCAGATTGATTGAACCATTGCATAACCATAGGAATACTACGGTTTCTTAGCTTCCTATTCTCTCGAAGAAGGATCCTCTCGGGTCTCTCTTCATAACTTAAATCTAGCGCTAGCTGAATAGGCTCATGACTTAATACGTGAGATGGGTTGGGAATATACTTCCTCAAAGCTGATACATGGAAGACACTGTGCATTGCTGACAGCTGCGGGGGCAATGCTAAGCGATAAGCTAATGTTCCAACTCTTTCCAAAATCTCATATGGTCCAATATATCTTGGACTTGGCTTTCCTTTCTTCCCAAAACGTATTACTCCCTTCATCGGAGCTACTCTCAAAAATACATGATCACCAACTTCAAAATTCAGCTCCCTTCTCCTATTATCTGTGTAACTTTTCTGTCTGCTTTGAGCAGCTTTCATCCGCTCTCTTATTTTTCTAACAGCTGCTGCTGTTTGCTCCACTACATCTGGTCCTAATCCAGCTCTCTCACCAACTTCATCCAGTGAAGGGGTGTTCTATATTTACGACCATAGAGAGCTTCATACGGAGCCATCTGGATAGATGATTGGAAACTCTTATTATATGCAAACTCCACCAATGATAACTTCAAATCCCATCCTTCAGGAAAATCCACAATAAATGTCCTGAGTAAATCCTCCAAAATCTGAATCACCCTATCAGATTGTCCATCTGTCTGGGGTGAAAAGATGTGCTGAAAGGTAGCTTCGTACCCAAGGCCTTATGCAAAATCTTCCAGAAAGCTGACGTGAACTTTGGATCCCTATCTGAAACAATCAAAACGGGAACACCGTGCAGCCTCACTATTTCTTTTATATACAAATCTGCATACCTGCTCACATCCTATGTTGTCTTAGCTGGTAAAAAGTGAGCAGACTTAGTGAGTCTGTCTACAATAACCCAAATAGAATTATATCCTTGAGAAGTTTTGGGTAGACGAACTACAAAATCCATAGCTATACCTTCCCACTTCCACTCGGGAATAGGCAGTGGGTTCAATAAGCCAGCTGGTCTTTGGTGTTCATCTTTCATCAATTGGCACGTTAAACATTCAGAGACAAATATGGCAATGTCTTTCTTCATTCCTGGCCACCAGTACAACTTCTGGAGGTCCTTATAATCTTGGTACTCCCCGGTTGAACGGAGTAGGGGGCAGTATGGGCTTCCTTCAAGAGATCCGACCTTAAGGTGTCTACTTGGGGCACCCAAATTCTTCCCAGATATCTGATTACTCCTCCTTCTGAAAAATAGAGGTTGTTGCCTCTTTCTTTATCTTGTTTGACCCACTTCTGGAGTTGGTCATCTTTCAGCTGTCCTTCACGAATTTGGTCTATCAGATTTGATCTTATGGAGAGATCTGCCAAAACTGAGCCGTGACTACTGGGCACTATTTCTAAGCCAAACTTCTCAATGTCAGCTGCCAACGGTTTCTGGACGATGAGCTGTGCTAAACCAACAGACTTTCTACTCAAAGTATCAGCAACCACGTTTGCTTTCCCTGGGTGATAGCTGATCGTATAATCGTAATCCTTAACCAATTCCAACCATCTTCTCTGCCTCATATTAAGTTCCTTCTGAGTGAAAAAGTATTTGAGGCTCTTGTGATCTGTGAATATCTCACAATTTTCCCCGTAGAGATAATGTCTCCATATCTTAAGGGTAAAGACTACAGCTACTAGTTCCAGATCGGGCGTACGGTAATTCTTCTCGTGATCCTTCAGTTGTCTAGAAGAATAAGAAATCACTTTACGGTCCTGCATCAGTACAGCACCTAAACCCATCTTAGATGCATCTGTGTAAATCACAAACTTCCCTTCATCAGATGGCATGGTTAACACAGGGGCTTCTATCAGCGCTTGCTTCAACTTGTCAAAGCTGATCTGACATTCAGGTGTCCAGTCATACTTAACCTGCTTCCTTGTTAAAGATGTCAAGGGAACAGCTATCTTGGAAAATCCTTGAATAAATCGCCTATAATATCCGGCTAAACCCAAGAAACTCCTCACCTCTGAAACAGATTTTGGTACTGGCCAATCACGAACGGCTTTTACCTTGGCTGGGTCCACTTCTAGTCCATCCTTAGATATAATGTGGCCTAAGAATGCTACTTTCTCCAACCAGAAGTCACATTTAATGAACTTAGCAAACAACTACTTATTCTTCAAAATCTGAAGCACTGTCCTCAAATGCTCAACATGCTCGACTTTAATCTTAGAGTACACTAAGATATCATCTATGAACACAACTACGAATTGATCCAAAAAAGGTTGGAAAACTCTATTCATCAGGTCCATAAAAGCTGATGGAGCGTTAGTTAATCCAAAAGGCATCACTAAAAACTCATAGTGACCATAACGAGTCCTAAAAGCTGTTTTATAGATATCTGCCGCCTTAATCTTCACCTGATGGTAACCAGACCTTAAATCGATCTTAGAAAAGACTGCTGCTCCTTTCAACTGGTCAAATAGATCCTCAATCCTAGGAAGGGGGTATTTATTCTTAATGGTCAGCTTGTTCAGCTCCCTATAATCTATGCACAACCACAAACTCCCATCTTTCTTCTTTACGAAAAGAACATGGGCTCCCCAGGGTGAAGTACTTGGTCTATAAATCCTTTCTCCAACATCTCTTGTATCTGTTCTTATAATTCTTTCATTTCTGATGGAGCTAGACGATAAGGTGGTCTAGAAACTGGAACTGCTCCTGGAACTAAGTCAATAGAAAATTCCAGCTCTCTATCTGTTGGTAGTCCATGTGTATCTTCTGGAAAAATTTCGGGAAACTCATTTACAACCTCCACATCTAAAAGTTGGGGCTTACTAGTCGCTACTAAGGATGAAAAACTTATCAGAAATCCTATCCCACCTTTCTTCAAACAACCTTGAGCCTTAAGTGATGATATAATACGAGGAATCCTCCACATCTGATTGGCTTCAAACTTAAAAGGGTTTCCTCTGGGTGGGTTAACCGCTACTGATCGGGTCTTAAAATCTATTACCACTCCATGCTTGGTCAACCAGTCCATTCCTAAAATCATGTCGAATTCAGGCATCGGTAGCACTATCAAATCTGCGGTAATCACACGCCCTTGGAGCCTAAGTTCTAAATAACGAAACAAAGCATGGGATACTAATTCTTCTCCTGAGGGTACTGTTACACAAAAGCCTATAGTTACTTGGTCTGGGCTACTGGGTAACTGTTGGCGCAGCGGCGGATCCGTATCCCGTTTCCCGGGGCGCAGTGGAAGTTTAAAATTTTGCACCGGGAATCGGTCAATACATAACAATCAAAGCATTAAAACATACATAGGATGTTTTAAAGAAGATACCTTGCTGGCGTCTAGGCGCCTGGCTTCGACCAGATTCACAGGGAATCTGGCACTTCAATGATAGGCGGCGGTAGATCTCCTAATCCGGTCCACGACTGGAATCACGCCTCCTTCGTCAGTCTGAACTAGAAGAACTGACGAATTTGTCACAAACGGAACCTCCTCGTCGACATGATCGGAACAAGTCCAACCACGAAGAAAACGGACGGCGGCGGTGCAAGGCGGCGAGCGGCGGCCGTGAGGTGGAAGTGGAGCGGTAGATCTCCTAATCCGGTCCACGACTGGAATCACGCCTCCTTCGTCAGTCTGAACTAGAAGAACTGACGAATTTGTCACAAACGGAACCTCCTCGTCGACATGATCGGAACAAGTCCAACCACGAAGAAACGGACGGCGGCGGTGCAAGGCGGCGAGCGGCGGCCGTGAGGTGGAAGTGGAGAGGGGGGCGGCTAGTGCTAGGTCTAGGGTATGAGAGTTTTTTTTTATATTGTAGCCCTAGACCAAGTCATTTATATAAAAGTGATGCATGGGCTTGAACCAACCCAATGGGCCTGGGGCGGGCCCATGTCCATATGAACATTCGATTCATTCCTATCACCGTGGCTTCATCATAACTCCGATCGACGATCTGATCGGACCGATCTAAACAGTTTCCAAAACTGAGTATTATGATGTGAAAACAATTTTTCAGACCACCTAGTCCAAAATTGCAGTTTAGCCCCTCAAGTTTCAAGGATAGTCAAACTAGCCCAAACTTTAGGGAAATTGTAATTTGACCCCTGTCGACTTTTAGGAAGTCGCACTCCCTAAATTCCTCCTCCTATGCTCAAAACATTGAGCTCAATTTCCATGCGGGAATCGTGAAGCCAGTACTTGTGTGACCCTCAATGGTTCAGGGATACAGCTAGCCGTGAGCTCACAACCATTGCGACTCCGAAATCACAACCAATCGGATCATGGTAAAGCGCCTAGCAACATGGTCCCATGATTCCCTAGGTATCACTGATAGTGCCTGCAAGAACCAGTTGGTCATGGTTAGCGTACAGTACAGTCCTTTCAACACATATATCCCGATCAGATCAACGACCATTGGTATATCGAGAGTGGCTAGAGATCCGATAACTATGCATACATCTCGAAGATCAAATAGTGACATCACGAGTGTTACTAGGTAAACCCATTTACCTAAAACACATCTAGTACTCTGGCCAGAGATTTATCACACTATTATCTCCTCAGATAGCATAGGATATCCACGCGTAAAAGCGAGCGGTGAATCCTCGACAACGAAGCATCGACTCCTACATGCATCGGGTCCTCACCCAATCCCGCCACCTAATGACCCCAATTGAGTCGGTAAACGGGTCAAAGTGAGGCACCTATCATGTAGAGTCTCAATGACGTTTCGAGTAGTGAGGACTAATCAGTACAACCAAGACCTCGGACTTATCCACTCGACAAATGATAACCACTTGGAAAGTCCGAACGAGGGTAGTTCGATAGATCACCAGGTCACTATCCATCTGCATGCTCAGAACATCACAATGTTCCATACCAATGAAACATGGTACTTCACATCGCAGATGCTAGTCTCAATCTCGGGCGGCCTTATCCTCATTTTGAAGGTCCAATCAACTAGGAATGTGTTCAGAATACACAGTGACTATTAGATGTGTTTCATGATGGCCATCATATCCACTATCACATCTAACATACACTATGGTGCATTCTAGGTCTTTATCCAACACAATTGTTAACATTATAACACAATTAAAATAAAGAACGTCATAAAAGAAATGCGAATTTCATAAATAAAGATCGTTATACAAAGAGTCAATAAAACCCACACGCCACAAGTTGGCTAGTTGGGCATCTACTCTAACAATCTCCCACTTTACCTAAAGCCAACTACTCATCAGACGCAGTCCCATTGTTTTGCGATGTTTTTCAAACAACGGTCCTGGCAAGGGCTTCGTAAGTGGATAAGCAATGTTGTCTGCAGAGGTGACTCTTTCGACTGCTATGTCACCTCTAGCCACAATATCCCGGATTATGTGGTATTTCCTCAGTATATGTTTGGATATTTGGTGAGACCTAGGCTCCTTTGCTTGCGCAACGGCACCCGTGTTGTTGCAGTACACTGTGACTGGACCAACTCCTTCAGGGATTACGCCCAACTCTTGGACGAAATTCCTTATCCAAACGGCCTCTTTTGCAGCAGCTGATGCTGCGATGTACTCAGCCTCAGTGGTTGAATCCGCGATGGTGTCTTGCTTGGAACTCTTCCAAGAGACAGCACCACCATTGAGCATGAATAAAAATCCAGATGTTGACTTCGAATCATCCACGTCACATTGGAAGCTAGAATCAGTGTAGCCTTCCAATTTCAGTTCACCACCCCCATAGACCATGAACATATTCTTAGTCCTTCGTAAGTACTTAAGAATATCTTTCATGGCCTTCCAATGCATTTGGCCGAGGTTGGCCTGGTAGCGGCTCGTGACACACAGAGCATATGCGACATCCGATCTAGTTGAGATCATGCCATACATAATGCTACCTATTGCCGAGGCATATGGCACACGTGTCATACTCTCTATCTCCTCATCAGTCTTTGGAAACATAGACTTTGATAGAGTGACCCCATGGCACATAGGTAGATGTCCTCTCTTGGACTCTTCCATAGAGAACCGCTTAAGTATGGTATCGATGTAGGTGGCTTGGGTGAGTCCGAGCATCCTTTTCGATCTATCTCGATAGATCTGTATTCCAAGAATATAGGATGCTTCACCCATGTCCTTCATCGAGAATCTACTAGACAACCACACTTTAGTTGACTGCAACATTCCTACATCATTTCCAATGAGTAGAATGTCATCAACATAAAGCACAAGGAATGTCACAGCATTCTTAACTAGCTTCTTATACACGCATGGCTCCTCGAGATTCTTGATGAAACCAAATTCCTTAACTGCTTCATCGAATCTCAGGTTCCAACTTCTCGATGCTTGTTTGAGACCGTAGATCGATCTCTGAAGTTTGCATACTTTATGCTCACTTCCTACAGATGTGAAACCCTCAGGCTGCGTCATATAGATCTCTTCCTTAATGTTTCCATTAAGGAACGCAGTTTTCACATCCATTTGCCATATCTCATAGTCGTACCATGCGGCTATGGAAAGTAGTATTCTAATTGACTTGAACATTGCGACTGGTGAAAAGGTTTCATCATAGTCAACACCTTGCCTTTGAGTGTAACATTTCGCGACCAGTCGTGCCTTGTAGGTCAGTACCTTACCATCAGGCCCGAGTTTTCTCTTGTATATCCATTAGCACCCAATAGAACAATTCCTTCGGAAGGATTAACAAGAGTCCAAACTTGGTTAGCATGCATTGAGTCAATCTCAGACTGCATTGCTTCAAGCCACAAATTAGAATCAGCATCGGAAATTGCCTCCTTGAAAGTTCTTGGATCACATCCAACAGTTTGATCACTTTGATCATCTTCAAGGAGGAAACCATATCTTTCAGGAGCCCTAGGAACCCTTTCAGTCAGACTGCATTGCTTCAAGCCACAAATTAGAATCAGCATCGGAAATTGCCTCCTTGAAAGTTCTTGGATCACATCCAACAGTTTGATCACTTTGATCATCTTCAAGGAGGAAACCATATCTTTCAGGAGCCCTAGGAACCCTTTCAGATCTCCTAGGTGCGACCATTTCTGGTATTGGCTCTTGAGGTGCGTGAGATTCACTTAGTAATTCAAGTGGTACTCGAACCTCTTCGATTTCTACTATCTTGCCTTTTCTATCAAGCAGAAACTCCCTTACCATAAAGGTGGCATTTCTAGAAACAAACACTTTTGTTTCATTGGGATAGTAGAATTAGTATCCAATAGAATTCTTTGGATACCCAATGAAGTAACATAAGATGGATCTATTATCCAGCTTATCTCCCACTGTCTGCTTCACATAAGCAGGACATCCCCAAATCCTCATGTATGAGTATTTGGACGGCTTGCCCATCCATATCTCATATGGAGTCTTATCCACCGCCTTGGTGTGGACATTGTTCAACAACATTACCGCCGTTTCGAGCGCATAGCCCCAAAACGAGGTAGGAAGTTCAGTGAAGCTCATCATAGATCGAACCATGTCCATCAAGGTTTGATTATGACGCTCCGCTACACCATTGAGTTGTGGTGTGGCCGGAGGGGTCCAATGTGAGAGAATCCCATTCTCTCTGAGATAGTCTTGAAATTAAGCACTTAAGTATTCTCCACCTCGATCGGATCGAAGTGCTTCAATACTTTTCCCTAATTGATTTTCTACTTCAGCCTTGAATTCTTTGAACTTTTCAAAGGATTTAGACTTGTGCTTCATTAAGTACAAGTACCCATACCTAGAATGATCATCGGTGAAGGTGATGAAATATGTGTTACCGTACTTAGTACCAATGCTAAGTGGGCCACACACATCAGTATGGATCAAATCCAATATGCCTTGAGCACGTTCAGGCTTGCGAGTGAAGTGTTGTTTAGTCATTTTCCTTTGAGACAAGATTCAAAAGTCGGTAGGGAGTTAATGTCTGACAAATCAAACATGTCACTCCTAACCAATTTGTTCATCCTACTTAGGGAAATATGACCTAGCCTAGCGTGCCAAAGTTGTG
>KV009709.1:244840-262061 GCA_001598015.1 Dorcoceras hygrometricum
AACCAGCAGACCTTCATACGTCACGTCACGCTGATCGCTGCTGTTACAAAAATTCACCAGCACGAGCTACAGTAACTTGCTGCTGCCAGCTTTCTCCAAAATCAACGCTACGCTCAAAAATCGATAATTCTCATTTCTTAAACTAACGATACAGCTTTCGAAAATCAGCAGAAACTTCAATCCTTTCGCAAATTCCTCAAATCAAATCAATTAATCACTAATCTAACTTCTCAATCCTCACAGAGTTAATATCTGACGTATCAAACATGTCACTCCTAACTAACTTGTTCATCCTACTCAAGGAAATATGACCTAGCCTTGCGTGCCAAAGTTGTGCTGGGTTCAAGCTATCGTTTTTCCTTTTAATTGTTGTTGTATGTGTTTCCACATCGCGAGTTGGAACTTCTTTTAATTTTAAGGTGTATAAATCGTTTTCGCGTTCCCCAATTCCAATCAAACATTCATTCTTGTATATATTGCAAATCGAATTAGCAAAAAGACAAGAATATCCATCACTATCAAGCATAGAAACAGAAATAATGTTCTTTATTAACTCTGGAACAAACAAAACGTTTCTCAATAACAACTTAAAATTTGAAGACAGAAATAAATAAACATCTCCTATAGCTATAGCAGCAACTCTTGCTCCGTTTCCAAGCCTCAAGTGGGTCTCACCCTCTCTAAGACGTCGGCTTCTTGTCATTACCTGCAAATCATTGCAGATATGAGATCCACATCTAGTATCAAGTACCCAAGAAGTCGAATTAAGAGACATATTTATTTCAATGTAGAATATAACTTTTGCAGTTCGCAACTGCTCGAGGTACTCCTTGCAGTTCCTCCTCCAGTGCCCAGGCTTGTGGCAGTGGTTGCAAACATCCTCAGATTTGTTTGGCTTGGAAGACTTTGCCTTGGGCTTCTTGGCGAGCTTTTCCACCTTCGCAGGGGCAGAACGCTTCTTACCCTTGCGTTTGGGCCCCTTCTTCGCAGAGGAAGAAGAGCCCATAATGAGGACGGGCTTCTCCTTCTTTATGGTCCCCTCGAACACTACAAGCATGTTCACCACCTCTTCAATGGTGGCTTCCAGCTTGTTCATGTTAAAGTTGACCACAAAGGGGTCGAATGCAGCAGGGAGTGAGAGGAGAAGCAAATCCACAGACAGCTCATGTGGAAGTGTGATATCAAGGCCCACTAACTTTTCAATGAGCCCAATCATAAGAATCCCATGCTCACGGACCGAAGTCCCATCGTGCATGCGGCTCGTCATAAGCTCCTTGACAGTAGTGAACCTCTCAGTCCGAGAGTTCTCCCCATACAGCTCTTTGAGATGAAGGTGTATGTCAGCAGCATACACCGTCTTCTCGAAACGCCACTGTATTTCGTTAGACATCGATGTCATCACATAGCATCGTGTCTTAAGCTCGTCATCCCACCATTTATTCAGCTTTGTCAGCTCCTCAGGGCTGATATCGGCAGAGGCTTCCTTCGGAGGGCTCTTCTCTAACGTGTAGAGAAGTTTCTCCGAAGCCAATACAATATTGAGGTTTCGAAGCCAGTCTTGGTAGTTCAGACCAGTGAACTTGTTGCTATCCAGTATAGCAGCAAGTGGATTTTTGATCGAAGACATTATATAAGCAGTTTATACTGAAAAGAAAAACAGACATGCATTACTAACTATATATGAAAAGTGCTAAGACATAAAACAAGGTCATTTAGTTTTATGAATTACCCTCCCACTATTAACGATTTCACCACCCTATAATGAAATCGAGAAAGCAAGTTTCCTTAGTGGGTACACAGAGTCCAATCAAGCGATCATGGTCCCGAATAATATCAGCCAACCATGACCCTCAAAAGGTAGAGCCCAATTGCAACAGGTGCAACCTCCATGAATTTACCTCACGTCCATTAAGGGCCCAATAATATAACGCCGATCACTATCACGTGTCAAAATGACCCATAAATTTTGAGTCGTGAAGGACGGTCCCCTTAACGTCCCCAATAATATGAGCCAACGTTACAGGGAGTTCCAACCAACTCACAGCAAGTGTCAATGACGTGTACAGCTTTCCGGCATACATGAACCCCTCAATAATATGAGCCGGGCCATGTATGCGGGTAGCATCGACGTACACTCATTGTTGATGGAAGGTAGGAAAATTCAAACAAATTTAATTTCCCTTAGCTTCATGATCTTATCGAATATAACCATGAAACTTTTAATCTTGATATTAATTTTAAATCATATTTAAAATGAGGGATTTTAATTTTGAAATTCGGTCTCATTAATTTTAAATCACATTTAAAAACGCGGATTCAACAGATATATATCGCATATACAATTTGGGATGATCTATAAGCGAGAGCTATGCGGTCCGTGGTTGCCAATCACGGACCTAGTCCAGTCCTAGGTGAAATGCAGTATGCAATGCAATCCTATTACATTAGCTTCCAGTTTTACAAATCTTCGGTCTTCAATATCTTTGATCATCATCTCCACCATCTTTAAAAGTCCTCCCACAAAATCTAATATATACATTTAAATATCCATGACAAGTAGGGATACAATTTTAAGGGGTGGAAACGGGCCATAAACCAGGCCCACTTTTAAATATGATATCAACAATATTACAACCAAAATTCGCAAAACCTAGCATACACCTAACACATTGGGCACGGCTCTCGATCATCCCAAAATACAATCAATTCAAATAATTGACATAAATTAAATAATCAAATCAAATTTGATAATTTTCCAAAAAAATCATATTTTAAATAGGACACGGACCCGAAACAAACCCTAGAAAGTCAAAACAGTGTCGCAAAACCGCCTCGGGATCACCGCACGGCGGCGCACCGCTGCATGCACAGCATGCGGCACACTGCCTCACGCTACGCGTGCCCCCGCACGCAACGGTTGCGCACGGGGAGGCCACCTGCATGCACACCGCGCGCAGGTGCGTGACAATTGTGCACGGTGGACGGCCACGGCACTGTAGCTGTGCGTAGCTACAGTGCCCAGTGCGCGCATGCTACAGTGCGCAGCGAGCGCACGTTGTGCGCGCGGGCGACGCACGCCGCGCGCTGCGGCGCCAACGGTGGTGCACGCGGCGACGCCCGATCCAAAATTTATTTTTTTGTTTTTGAAAATTTGAGATGTTATGCAATTCATGGCATAATTTATGTATTGACAGATCCGAGCCTTGGCTCTGATACCATTGTTGGTGCAGCGGCGGATCCGGATCCCGTTTCCCGTGACGCAGCGGAAGTTTTAAATTTTGCACCGGGAATTGGTCAATACATAACAATCAAAGCATTAAAACATACATAGGATGTTTTAAAGAAGATACCTTGCTGGCGTCTAGGCGCCTGGCTCCGACCAGATTCACAGGGAATCTGGCACTTCAACTATAGGCGGCGGTAGATCTCCTAATACGGTCCATGACTGGAATCACACCTCCTTCATCAGTCTGCACTAGAAGAGCTGACGAATTTGTCACGAACGGAACCTCCTCGTCGACGTGATGGGAACAAGTCCAACCACGAAGAAAACGGATGTCGGCGGGCGGCGGCGCAAGGCGGCGAGCGGCGGCCGTGAGGTGGAAGTTGAGAGGGGGGCGGCTAGTGCTAGGTCTAGGGTATGAGAGTTTTTTTTATATTGTAGCCCTAGACCAAGTCATGTATATAAAAGTGATACATGGGCTTGAACCAACCCAATGGGCCTGGGGCGGGCCCAGGTCCATATGAACATTCGATTCATTCCTATCACCGTGGCTTCATCATAACTCCGATCGACGATCTGATCGGTCCGATCTACACAGTTTCCAAAACTGAGTATTATGATGCGAAAATAATTTTTCAGACCACCTAGTCCAAAATTGCAGTTTAGCCCCTAACGTTTCAAGGATAGTCAAACTAGCCCACTTTAGGGAAATTGCAATTTGACCCCTGTCGACTTTTAGGAAGTCGCACTCCCTAAATTCCTCCTCCTATGCTCAACACATTCAGCTCAATTTCCGTGCGGGAATCGTGAAGCCAGTACTTGTGTGACCTTCAATGGTTCAGGGATACAGCTAGCCGTGGGCTCACAACCATTGCGACTCCGAAATCACAATTTCGGACTTATCCATCGGATCATGGTAAAGCGCCTAACAACATCGCCCCATGATCCCCTAGGTATCACTGATAGTGCCTTCAAGAACCATTTGGTCATGGTTAGCGTACAGTATGGTCCTTTCAACACATATATCTCGATCAGATCAACGACCATTGATATATCGAGAGTCGCTAGAGATCCGATATGAAGCATCGGCTCCTACATGCATCGGGTCCTCACCCAACCCGGCAACTAATTACCCCAACTGAGTCGGTAACGGGTCAAAGTGAGGCACCTATCATGTAGAGTCTCAATGACGTTTCGAGTAGTGAGGACTAATCAGTACAACCAAGACCTCGGACTTATCCACTCGACAAATGGTAACCACTTGGAATGTCTGAAAGTGGGTAGTTCGATAGATCACCAGGTCACTATCCATATGCATGCTCAGAACATCACAATGTTCCCTACCAATGAAACATGGTACTACACATCGGAGATGCTAGTCTCAAGCTCGGGCGGCCTTATCCTCATTTTTACGGCCCAATCGACTAGGAACGTGTTCAGAATACACAGTGACTATTAGATATGTTTCATGATAGCCATCATATCCACTATCACATCTAACATACACTATGGTGCATTCTAGGTCTTTATCCAACACAATTTTTAACATTATAACACAATGAAAATAAAGACCGCCATAAAAGAAATGTGAATTTCATAAATAAAGTTCGTTATAAAAAGAGTCAATAAAACCCACAAGCCACAAGTTGGCTAGTTGGGCATCTACTCTAACAGTAACTTCTTAGGAAACTTAGCTGCTATAAAAGAATGAGTGGCTCCTGAATCTAACAAAGCCACATAAGGTAAACCAGTGATCTAAATCTCTCCCTTAACTACTGTAGAGTCTGGATTAGCCTGATCAGCCATCATCACATAAGCTCTGCTGGTCACCAGCTGTCTCGACTTTGGGCAATTTTTCATGATATGCCCTGGCAACCCACATTTGTAGCAGACATTATGCCCAAGCCTGCATTGTCCAAGGTGTGTCTTCTGGCACTTAGGACACACGGGTCTATTTCCAACAGCTAGAACGGCGCTAATGGGTTGAATAGGCAGGGGCTTCTGCTCTTGAGGCCTCTGCTGGTTCTTATTCTGCTTCTTGAAAGGCCTTTGATCCTTCTGCTAGAAAGCCTGCCTCTTCTGCTACCTTTCCTCATCTACATCCTTCCAGTCCCGCTCAATTCGCAGGGCCCGATCCACCGCTTCTCTATAAGTCTTGGGCACTGATAACCTAATGTTCATCTTGAACATAGGCTTTAGCCCTTCCACAAAGTGACTCAGCTTCTCCTCTGGGTCATTTCCAATTAGAGGCACAAAGTAACATCCTCTTTCGAACATCAGCACATACTCTTGCACGGTCAGGCTCCCTTGTTTAAATGTCAGAAACTCTCTCTTCAACTCAGACCTCTTGTCTGCTGTGAAATACTGCTCGAAGAACACTTGCTTAAAATCCACCCAGGTAAGATTTGTCAAATCCACGGATAACTTAGCTCCTTCCCACCAGATCATGGCGTCATCCCTCAACATGTAGATAACGCACCTCGGCCTATCTAAGTCTGGCATCTGGAGATACTCAAAGATAACCTCCATCGACTTGACCCAGCTTTCATCAACAAAGGGATCAGTTGTACCACTAAACTCCTTCGGCTTCTGCCTTCTAAACTTCTCTTGAGGATCATCATTGCTTGGTCCTCTACTACTGGATTGACCATTGCCTCTGCCGGTTTGCTCTACCAGCATTCTTAGGAGTTGGGTGATACTAGCATTACTGTTGGGGTTGGTTTCTTCTAAAGGAATACCTCTACTACCTCTTCCTCTGCCCGACATCTTATAATTTATAGCCCGTAATCCACCACAATGCAATAATCCGAATATGCTAAATTTTAAAGACAAATGCTCTGAAACATAAAATAAACTCACAGTGCTGGAGAAACGGTCGACAAAAGCTGTTCCAACTGAGAGTGCGTGTGTTTATCTCAGGACCATGCTCTGATACCATGTTGTGACGTCCCAAACCCATGGGGTCATGGAATTGAACAATAAAAGAAAAAAATGGGTTGAATGGAACTCGTTATAAGCTGTATTTCTTATAACTAAAAAAAATTCAAAACATAACAACAATATCGCGCCAAGTACTGGAACAGCTGAAACAAATTTCTCAATAAACGATGTCGTACAAATGCAAAATGCGACATTACAACTTCGGAAATACTATATGAATTTACTATTGTTGTAATATATCTAATACAGACTTGACAAAAGATCAAAAACAACAACAACTGCTGCGGAAACATCGGCCTTGGATAAACACAATCAACACAGCTGATTCAACTACTGCCTCCCGTCTGCCCCAGCTCTGTCCCACCTGCACCATTTTAAAGCTAATGAGCCTAGGGGCTCAGCAAGTAAAATCTGAGGATAACAAAATCACTAATGCAGGCAGACGTCTGAACATAACATAGCTTAACGTAACATAGTTAAAGGAAGTCATTCATCATAAACTTTCTTAAACATTATTTCGTAAAATTGGAAATGGGGAAGATGACCCAAATCCCTTTCATTATTTTCTTGTGATTTATGGCTTAGAAGCTCTCCTTAGGTCCGTTATGCACTTGGTTCGACTACTGGAACTTACCGCTGAAATACAATAGGTGTGACTAAAGGAGACTGTACTGGAAAACAAAACAGATCTTTACTGTACAAGGGTATCGCTAAATGAAAACAGATGTTGCTAAAGGAATAGTATCGCTAACGCTATTGTAATTCAGTTGCCATTGGTTAACTCAGATGTCAACGCAACTAGGTTGGTCAACTCAGTCGTCAACGTAAATTAAATAGATACCTTCAGATTTTGAACAAACCAACAACTGAATATACTAAAGCTACAGCTGAATGTAACTAACGCAACAGCTGAAATGTAACTGCTGATTTTAATAGGAACCAAAATCTGAAGTGTAGTAAAACTCAAAGCTGAATTGAATACTTCTGATTTATGTAGGAAACCAAAATCTGATTAATACTTGGTGCTGTAACATCTGAACGACTTCCAATGCTACCAGTGCTGCTTATCAACCAGAAACAAGTCCCGATTCAACCAGCATCACCGATTACCTGGAATAAAATCCAGACGCTACCATTCACCAGAAAAGAACATTTCTTGAACATACAACCTAAACCTGACTACTCAGCATTTTAAAACAACATATTCATCTCCATCTAAGCACTCTGTAAAAACTTTGAGACATAAACATAACTTTGAACCCAATCATTCTTTCATTTTCTTAAACATGCTTGAACATGATCATAACTTATCTTTAACATAAACAGGCAAGCAACACATACTGAAAAGAACAATATATACTTTAAAATAGCGTAGCAAGAATCAGCTTTTACTTGCCTTAATACTGAGAAACTCAAGAGCAGCTGGTCTCAACAGGAGTTCTCCACAAGCACCACCACGAGCCTTCTTCTAAAATTTTAGGGATAAAGAAAGGAATTCTGGACAACAATGAAACTTCCCATTCACCAAAATCAATCATATACGAGATATGATTTGTAGTAGGTAATTACACTCGAGTAGGCATGGATATCCTACCAAACCGTGTCCTTTTTTGAAAGAATTTGCCAAAACTCCCTACTACTGTTTTAAATTGTACATTTTACCAAAAAGGTTTTAAAAAGAGGAACTAGCTTGTCCAGCTGAAAACATTTTCTATTTGAAATCTTGCTCCTGTTCGTGCCCGGGTGACAACTGCCTGGAAACCTTCCGCGTCTTTTTTTCAAACCAACAACTGAAATCAGCCTTCAAAACAATTTAAAATGAACTTAAGGATGAAATCTAAAATATCAATATAACCCTTAAAATAGAAAGGATTTAATAAAGTGGTCCTATGGATTTTTGGGGTGTTACATACACTGGAACAGCTGAAACAAATTTCTCAATAAACGATGTCGTACAAATGCAAAATGCGACATTACAACTTCGGAAATACTATATGAATTTACTATTGTTGTAATATATCTAATACAGACTTGACAAAAGATCAAAAACAACAACAACTGCTGCGGAAACATCGGCCTTGGATAAACACAATCAACACAGCTGATTCAACTACTGCCTCCCGTCTGCCCCAGCTCTGTCCCACCTGCACCATTTTAAAGCTAATGAGCCTAGGGGCTCAGCAAGTAAAATCTGAGGATAACAAAATCACTAATGCAGGCAGACGTCTGAACATAACATAGCTTAACGTAACATAGTTAAAGGAAGTCATTCATCATAAACTTTCTTAAACATTATTTCGTAAAATTGGAAATGGGGAAGATGACCCAAATCCCTTTCATTATTTTCTTGTGATTTATGGCTTAGAAGCTCTCCTTAGGTCCGTTATGCACTTGATCAAATGACTACTGATATCAGCCTTAGCATATAGCTCATTATGAAGGGGCAACCGACATCTGGACGACTGCTCACCCTTCCTTTATGAGAGGGCAGCTGACATCTAGACAGCTACTCACCCCTCCATTGTGACCGTCTGTTATCTTTGCCATAAATCTTAAAATCTGAACATTTTCTTTCTTTAAACTCATAACTGGTTGAAATCATATTTTTAAATCAACAATCGGGTTCAATGTGCTTCGTAACTTCTTTCTTTAAAATCTCTTTAAAATCTTTTGCTGAGTATCGGGTTCGACTACTGGAACTTACCGCTGAAATACAACAGGTGTGACTAAAGGAGACTGTACTGGAAAACAAAACAGATCTTTACTGTACAAGGGCATCGCTAAATTAAAACAGATGTTGCTAAAGGAATAGTATCACTAACGCTATTGTAATTCAGCTGCCGTTGGTCAACTCAGATGTCAAGGCAAAAACAGTGTTTGGAAAAGAAACAGCTGCGACTTGGTCAACTCAGCAGTGAACTATTTAATTCAAAGGAAACAGCTGCGTCATGGTCAAACAGATGTCAACGCAACTTAAATAGAGACCTACAGATGTTGAACAAACCAACAGCTGAATATACTAAAGCAACAGCTGAAATGTAACTGCTGATTTTAATAGGAACCAAAATCTGAAGTGTAGTAAAACTCAAAGCTGAATTGAATACTGCTGATTTATGTAGAAAACAAAATCTGATTAAGTACTTGGTGCTGTAACATCTGAAAGACTTCCAACGCTACCAGTGCTGCTTAACAAACCAGAAACAAGTCCCGATTCACCCTGCATCACCGATTACCTGGCATCAAATCCAGACGCTACCATTCACCAGAAAAGAACATTTCTTGAACATACAACCTAAACCTGACTACTCAGCATTTTAAAACAACATATTCATCTCCATCTAAGCACTCTGTAAAAACTTTGAGACATAAACATAACTTTGAACCCAATCATTCTTTCATTTTCTTAAACATGCTTGAACATGATCATAACTTATCTTTAACATAAACAGGCAAGCAACACATACTGAAAAGAACAATATATACTTTAAAATGGCGTAGCAAGAATCAGCTTTTACTTGCCTTAATACTGAGAAACGCAAGAGCAGCTGGTCTCAACAGGAGTTCTCCACAAGCACCACCACGAGCCTTCTTCTAAAATTTTAGGGATAAAGAAAGGAATTCTGGACAACAATGAAACTTCCCATTCACCAAAATCAATCATATACGAGATATGATTTGTAGTAGGTAATTACACTCGAGTAGGCATGGATATCCTACCAAACCGTGTCCTTTTTTGAAAGAATTTGCCAAAACTCCCTACTACTGTTTTAAATTGTACATTTTACCAAAAAGGTTTTAAAAAGAGGAACTAGCTTGTCCAGCTGAAAACATTTTCTATTTGAAATCTTGCTCCTGTTCGTGCCCGGGTGACAACTGCCTGGAAACCTTCCGCGTCTTTTTTTCAAACCAACAACTGAAATCAGCCTTCAAAACAATTTAAAATGAACTTAAGGATGAAATCTAAAATATCAATATAACCCTTAAAATAGAAAGGATTTAATAAAGTGGTCCTATGGATTTTTGGGGTGTTACATATGAGCACCGAGAACAGATCTGGATTGGAATTAAAATACCAAGCGGAAGTATCCAGAACTGTACTCTAATTTTAAAAATAGCTAAAACAGATATTAAACAATATGCAATGCGTGCTAAAGTAAATGCGGAATGCTGTAAATAAATAGACCAGCTGTTTGTTTCTGGAAGTTCGGATATAACATCCTACATCTCCCCTTCTTCCTTCTTCAGGAAGGTTCCACTAGAAGACTTTGATTATACATCAGAATATACAACCCACTCAGCTGGGACTTATTCTCTGCCTAAGGCTGAACTCCTAGACTCTACACCAGCTCTCTGCTGTGTTCACTCAATCACTTCTTTTATGCCTCAGTGAGAAAGGCTACATACACAGAGTTTAACGTCTTCGTGCTTGGACGGGATCTGTCATATTTGGTTTGTGGTTTTGATTCACTCACTGTACAGTTTCGCAAATCTCTCATAAAATGTGTGAGTGAATCTTTGTGTGTGTGAGATTTTTACAGTGAACTCTCAACTCTTGAATATTAAATCTCACACAAAAAGGAAGTGCTTCTACAAATTTGATAAGGTTTGGCAGTCGACACTTGCAATTAGCTCCTTCTCCATGGTGGTCGACTGCTTCACCTTTCTGTAATTCTTCCCACTATCTTCTCTCTGTTTTTCTCTCTTTGCAGCATCATAATATTCATCAATCTTCTTGAATAAATTGCCTCTGTTCAAATTAATCCGTTGGAGACAAGTTCTTCCCGTTGAAATGTGTTCTGTAAAGTACCGACAGAGTTGTCCTTGTGTCCTTTACTTTACAGGCTTTTGTCGTCTTCTGAATAAGTCTGTATGTTCACATCTGAATAGGCTCAGCAGTTGACTTCTATGCTCCAGTTAATCTTCATATCTGATTCGTCAACTGCTTCGCATCTGTGTGTTTTCTTTAATGCTTCTTATCCAGCTTCGGTCATTGATTCAGCTTCTGCTTGCATCTTTTCTTCACATCTGATTGACATGTGATATCGTATTCTCTTCATTGCTGAACAAACTTCTCTTCACTGCTGAACAGACTTCTCTCCACTGCTGAACAGACTTCTCTTCACATCAGATCTCAACTGTTCTTGTCTTCAACATCTGATCAGACTTCACATTTTCGCATGAGATCAGTGCTATTCCTTCGTTTAGGCCTCCGAAATCATGATTTACTATTTTTCAGCTCTTGGTCTGCTATAGTATCAGATCTGATTGAGTTACTGTATCAGATCTGATACATCTCACTGCTGCCCAAATTTCGATGACGTCACGACTGCTGAAATCTTCAATAAGCTTGGATGACGTCACGACTGTGAGGAATCAGATTTTAGATTAGTGATTAATCGAATTCATTTGAGATTAGAAGAGATTAATTGTTGGAAGTTTTTGTAATTTTAGTATTTTGAGTTAGAAGCTGGTTGGTGGTGAAATCCAGTTGCAACGCGTATTTGGAATCGCAAGAGATTAATACGCCATCGTTTTGGTGAGACCAGTCGTAGCGTATTTCAGAATTCAATGCGAGTCAGCGGTACTGTAGCTCGCAGCTGGTAGAAATTGGAAATAAGTAGTTGCGTCTGGGTGGCCAGCTGTTGGTTTGAAGAACCAGTCGTGGATGTGAGACGACATCATTTAGATAAGTTTTGAGTTAGAAGCTGGTTGGTGGTGAAATCCAGTTGCAACGCGTATTTGGAATCGCAAGAGATTAATACGCCATCGTTTTGGTGAGACCAGTCGTAGCGTATTTCAGAATTCAATGCGAGTCAGCGGTACTGTAGCTCGCAGCTGGTAGAAATTGGAAATAAGTAGTTGCGTCTGGGTGGCCAGCTGTTGGTTTGAAGAACCAGTCGTGGATGTGAGACGACATCATTTAGATAAGTTGTAACGCTACGTTTTGAGGATTGCGTCTGGTACCGGTTGTGAGGAATTGGTTACCAGCTGTTGGTTAGATCAGCTGTTGACAGCAGTGCTGATGTGTCGTATGCGACGTCGTTTTGTTTAGCTATGATTGCGTCTGGATTGTTTAGCATAACCAGCTGCTGGTTTATTTCGTAGGAAATTTGGTATCAGCTGGTAGAGCGCTGTGACGTCGTTTTGATTAGTTGCTACGATGTCGTTTTGGTATTGCTTTGGTATTATGTTGCGACTGGTTGTTGCTGCTGGTTTTGTTGTAGAAGACGTGAATACCAGTCGTAAGGTTCCTACTGTAGCAACGTCTGGATCATTGAGAGCAGCAGTTGTTGGATTTGAGAGATATATAGATAAGTTTTGATCGACACTTAGAATTATTCTGAACCCGATATTTCCTATCTCCAATTTACAACCCTCACTTTAGCTACTGTTCACCGTGATTCTCTTTCGTCGATTTCCGCCGTGTCCCGCCATTGTTTTGAATGATATTGGTGGCACTGAACTCCTCTTGAGTTTCTCTACCGATTGATACCAATTTGGAGACTGGAACCGTGGATTTGAGGAAACGCGAAGAGCCTGTTCGTTCGACTCTTTCTGTGAAATCTTGCCCGAGCGTTCTTCTGTTAGTGTAAGCTTTTGGTTAAGTGTTCTCCTCTGTTTTGAAGTTATGTTTCAGCTGTTTAGCATGAGTTGTATGGCAGAACTAGGATTTAGTTCTCCGCTGTAGGTGCTAAGTGAATTCGACTTAGTGTTGAGCTGAATTATTAGATGTTTTAACAGATCTGAACTTCCAGGAGGCTTACAGCTGAATTGCCGTGACCAATGAGTGAAGGTTTGAGGTTAGCCGTGTTGAGATCCGGATCACGCCTCCCGGCAAGGCAGCGGAAGAACAAATAACATGGCCGGGAGATGATCAATACGATAAAACAATACCAATCTATGACCATTCATAGGGTGTTTAGGTTACTACCTTGCTGGCAACTCGTGCCTGGCTCCGACCGGTTTCGTAAATAAAACGGCACTTCACGATAGGCGACGGTAGATATCGTCAATCAGGTCCACAACCGGATATGGGATTCCTTCGTCAGCATGCACTAGAAGGCCCGACGAGATCTGCACGGACGGATTCTCCTCGTCGAGTTGGCCGGAAACAATTTTCCGGCGGCAAGTGGCGGCGGCGGCGGCGCTCGAAGGCGGCGGCGGCGAGGCTTGAGGAGAGGGGCGGCGGCCACTAATCACTAGGTTTAGGGTTTCAAGTCTTGTGTTATGAAGTCTAGGGTTAGTTCTAATTAAATAGAATTAAAGATGGGTTTGGATCCGGCCCAACGGGTGAACATTCCGTTCATCCCCATCACCGAGACTTCATCGTAACTCCGATCGTCGATCAGATCGGACCGATCGACTCAGTTTCCAAAACTGAATACTATGATCTGAAAAACCGTTTTTTCAGAACCCCAGTGCAAAATGACCGTTTTGCCCCTCAACATCGGCAAATCACGATTTGACCTCTGTTGACTTTTTAGGAAGTCGCACTCCCAAAATCCTCTTCGTATGCTCAACACATTGAGCTGAGTATCCATGCGGGAATCTCGAATCCAGTACTTGTGTGACCCTCAATGGTTCAGGGATACAGCTAGCCGTGGGCCCACAACCATTGTGGCTCCGGAATCACAATTCCGGACCTGCCCAACGGATCATGGTAAAAGCGTCTAGCAACATCGCCCCATGATCCACTAGGTATCACTGATAGTGCCTGCAAGAACCAGTTGGTCGTGGTTAGCGTACAGTACGGTCCTTTCAATCCATATATCCCGATCAGATCAACGACCATTGGTAAATCGAGAGTCGCTAAAAATCCGATAGCTATGCGTACATCTTGGAGATCGAATAGTGACATCGCGAGTGTAACTAGGTAAACACATTTACCTAAAATACTTCTAGTACTCTGGCCAGAGATTTATACACTATTATCCCCTCAGATAGCATAGGATATCCACGCATGTCTGCGAGCGGTGAATCCTCGACAACGATGCATCGACTCCTACATGCATCGGGGTCTCACCCAATCCCGACGCCTTATGACCCCAAGTGAGTCGGAAAACGGGTCAAAGTGAGACGCCTATCATGTAGAGTCTCAATGACGTTTCGAGTCATGAGAACTAATCAGTACAAACAAGACCTTGGACTTATCCACTCGACAAATGGTAACCACTTGGAAAGTCCGAAGGAGGGTAGTTCGATAGATCACCAGGTCACTATCTATCTGCATGCTCGAACATCACAATGTTCCCTACCAATGAAACATGGTACTTCACATCGTAGATACTAGTCTCGAACTCGGGCGACCTTATCCTCATTTTGACGGCCCAATCGACTAGGAACATGTTCAAATACACAGTGACTATTAGATGTGTTTCATGATAGCCGTCATACCCACTATCACATCTAACATACACTTTAGTGTATTCTAGGTCTTTAGTCAAAGAAATTGTAAATCATCATACACACAATGAAAGTAAAGAACGCCATATAATAAATGCGAATATCATATATAAATATGGTCATATACAATAGTCTATAAACCCACACGCCCCAAGTTAGCTTGTTGGGCATCTACTCTAACAATCTCCCACTTGCCCTAAAGTCAACTACTCATCAGACGCAGTCCCATTGTTTCGCGATGTTTTTCAAACAAGGGTCCTGGCAAGGGCTTCGTAAGTGGATCAGCAACGTTGTCCGTAGAGGCGACTCTCTCAACTGCTATGTCACCTCTAGCCACAATATCCCGGATTATGTGGTATTTCCTCAGTATGTGTTTGGATCTTTGGTGAGACCTAGGATCCTTTGCTTGCGCAACGGCACCCGTGTTGTCGCAGTACACCGGGACTGGACCAACTCTATTAGGAATGAAGCCCAACTCTTGGACGAAATTCCTTATCCAAACGGCCTCCTTAGCAGCAGCTGATGCTGCAATGTACTCAGCCTCAGTGGTTGAATCCGCGATGGTGTCTTGCTTGGAATTCTTCCAAGAGACAGCACCACCATTGAGCATGAATACAAATCCAGAGGTTGATTTCGAATCATCCACGTCACACTGGAAGCTAGAATCAGTGTAGCCTTCCAGTTTCAGTTCACCACCCCCATAGACCATGAACATATTCTTAGCCCTTCGTAAGTACTTAAGAATATCCTTCAGGGCCTTCCAATGCAATTGGCCGGGGTTGGCCTGGTAGCGGCTCGTGACACTCAGAGCATATGCGACATCCGGTCTAGTCGAGATCATGCCATACATAATACTACTTATTGCCGAGGCATATGGTACACGTGCCATACTCCCTATCTCCTCATCAGTATTTGGACACATAGACTTGGATAGAGTGACCCCGTGGCACATAGGTAGATGTCCTATCTTGGACTCTTTCATAGAGAACCTCTTAAGTATGGTATCGATGTAGGTAGCTTGGGTGAGTACGAGCATCCGTTTATATCTATCCCAATAGATCTGTGTTCCAAGAATATAGGATGCTTCACCCATGTCCTTCATCGAAAATCTACTAGACAGCCATACTTTAGTTGACTGAAGCATTCCTACATCATTCCCAATGAGTAGAATGTCATCAACATAAAGTACTAGGAACGTCACAGCGCTTTTAACTACCTTCTTGTATACACATGGCTCCTCGGGATTCTTGATGAAACCAAATTCCTTAATTGTTTCATCGAATCTCAGGTTCCAACTTCGTGATGCTTGTTTGAGACCGTAGATCGATCTCTGAAGCTTGCATACCTTATGCTCGCTTCCAACAGATGTGAAACCCTCAGGCTGCGTCATGTAGATCTCTTCCTTAATGTTTCCTTTAAGGAACGCAGTTTTCACATCCATTTTTCATATCTCATAGTCGTACCATGCGGCTATGGCTAACAAGATTCTAATTGACTTGAACATTGCGACTGGCGAGAAGGTTTCATCATAGTCAACACGTTGCCTTTGAGTGTAACCTTTCGCGACCAGTCGTGCCTTGTAGGTCATTACCTTACCATCAGGCCCAAGTTTCTTCTTGTATACCCATTTACACCCAATAGGAACAATTCCTTCGGGAGGGTTAACAAGAGTCCAAACTTGGTTAGCATGCATTGAGTCAAACTCAGACTGCATTGCTTCAAGCCACAAATTAGAATCAGCATAGGAAATTGCCTCCTTGAAATTTCTTGGATCAGATCCAAACTTGATCACCTTGATCATCTTCAAGGAGAAAACAATATCTCTCAGGAGCCCTAGGAATCCTTTCGGACCTCCTAGGTGCGACCATTTCTGGTACTGGCTCAGTAGGTGCAGGAGACTCACCTGGTACTTCGATTGGATCTCGAACCTCTTCGAGTTCTACTATTATGCCATTTCTATCAAGTAGAAATTCCCTTTCCATAAAGGTGGCATTCCTAGAAACAAACACTTTTGTTTCGCTCGGATAGTAGAAGTAGTATCCAATAGAATTCTTTGGATACCCAATGAAGTAGCATAAGATGGATCTCGTATCCAGCTTATCTCCCACTGTCTGCTTCACGTAAGCAGGACATCCCCAAATCCTCATAAATGAGTACTTGGGTGGTTTGCCCATCCATATCTCATATGGAGTCTTGTCCACTGCCTTGGTGTGGACATTGTTCAACAACATCACCGCCGTTTCGAGCGCATAGCCCCAAAACGAGGTAGGAAGCTCAGTGAAGCTCATCATAGATCGAACCATGTCCAACAAGGTCCGATTACGACGCTCCGCTACACCATTGAGCTGTGGTGTGGCCGGAGGGGTCCACTGTGAGAGAATCTCATTCTCTTTCAGATAGTCTTGAAACTCAGCACTTAAGTATTCCCCACCTCGATCGGATCGAAGTGCTTTAATACTTTTGCCTAATTGATTTTCTACTTCAGCCTTGAATTCTTTGAACCTTTCAAAGGATTCAGACTTGTACTTCATCAAGTACAAGTACCCATACCTAGAGTAATCATCGGTAAAGGTGATGAAGTATGTGTGACCATATTTAGTACCAATACTAAACGGGCCGCACACATCAGTATGGATCAAATCCAATAGGCCTTGA
>KV009709.1:279151-292174 GCA_001598015.1 Dorcoceras hygrometricum
GTCAAAATGAGGATAAGGCCGCCCGAGTTCGAGACTAGTATCTGCGATGCGAAGTACATGTTTCATTGGTAGGGAACATTGTGATGTTCTGAGTATGCAGATAGATAGTGACCTGGTGATCTATCGAACTACCCTCGTTCGAACTTTCCAAGTGGTTACCATTTGTCGAGTGGATAAGTCCGAGGTCTTGGTTGTACTGATTAGTCCTCACGACTCGAAACGTCATTGAGACTCTACATGATAGGCGTCTCACTTTGACCCGTTTGCCGACTCACTTGGGGTCATAAGGCGTCGGGATTGGATGAGACCCCGATGCATGTAGGAGTCGATGCATCGTTGTCGAGGATTCATCGCTCGCAGACATGCGTGGATATCCTATGCTATCTGAGGGGATAATAGTATATAAATCTCTGGATAGAGTACTAGAAGTGTTTTAGGTAAATGTGTTTACCTAGTTACACTCGCGATGTCACTATTCGATCTCCAAGATGTATGCATAGCTATCGGATCTTTAGCGACTCTCGATTTACCAATGGTCGTTGATCTGATCGGGATATATGGATTGACCGTACCGTACGCTAACCACGACCGACTGGTTCTTGCAGGCACTATCAGTGATACCTAGGGGATCATGGGGCGATGTTGCTAGACGCTTTACCATGATCCGTTGGGCAGGTCCGGAATTGTGATTCCAGAGCCACAACGGTTGTGGGCCCACGGCTAGTTGTATCCCTGAACCATTGAGGGTCACACAAGTACTAGATTCGAGATTCCCGCACGGATACTCAGCTCAATGTGTTGAGCACGAGAAGAGGACTTCGGGAAGTGCGACTTCCTAAAAGTCAACAGGGGTCAAACCGAGGTTTCCTGCTGTTGAGGGGCAAAATGGTCATTTTGCACTGGGGTTCTGAAAAATGGTTTTTCAGATCATATTATTCAGTTTCGGAAACTGAGTCGATCGGTCCGATCTGATCGGCGATCGGAGTTACGATGAAGTCTCGGTGGTGGAGATGAACTGAATGTTCATTGTTGGACCCGGGCCCGTTGGGCAGGTCCAATTCCAACTCCTAAGTCTATTTAATTAGACTAATCTTCATTTAACATAACACTTGTGTTATAACTCATCTTTACCAACCCTAAACCTAGAAAACGCCGCCCCCTCCTCTCTCAACTCACGCCGCCGTGCGCCGCCCGCCGCCGCCGCGGCTTCGCCGGAAAATCGTTCCGGCCTAGTTTTTTGAGGAGAATCCGTTCGTGCAGAATTCGTCAGTGCTTCTAGTGCAGCCTGACGAAGGAGTCCCGATTCTGGTCGTGGATCGGATTGGCGATTATCTACCGCAATCTACCGAGAAGAGCCGGGTTCTTGTAATTCGGTTGGAGCCAGGCACAAGTGCCAGCAAGGTATTCGTTTTTGAACACCCTATGAATGACAATATTTGTATTGCTGTTGTTCGTATTGATCGTCTCCCGGCTATATTTCTTTGTTCTTCCACTGCCTCGCCTGGGGGCGGATCTGGATCACCAACACCTTCTTGAAGAATGAAGAAGGGGAGACGTAGGATGTTATATCAGAACTTCCAGAAACAAACAGCTGGTCTATTTATTTACAGCATTCCGCATTTACTATAGCATGCATTGCATATTGTATAATATCTGTTTTAGCTAGTTTTAAAATTAGAGTTCAGTTCTGGATACTTCCGCTTGGTATTTTAATGCCAATCCAGATCTGTTCTCGGTGCTCATATATGTTCAAGGACACTGAGGTATTGCACCTCAATCCTGATTGATCAGATCTCACGTCCCTTCGATTTGTTAGAGTGAGATCTGATCCTTTCCTAACAAGTGGTATCAGAGCAGACTGTTCTTGAACGAGCATTTTATTTTAGAACGCATGTGCTATCATTGTTTAAAGTTTTTAAAAGTTTCTGAAAAGCTTATTTTATGAAGAAAAGGTGAGAAATGATTTTTTTGAATTTCATGTTCTCTTTTGTCGAGCTGACATAGAATGCGCGAGTTAATCCAGATCTGTTCTCGGTGCTCATATATGTTCAAGGACACTGAGGTATTGCACCTCAATCCTGATTGATCAGATCTCACGTCCCTTCGATTTGTTAGAGTGAGATCTGATCCTTTCCTAACAAGTGGTATCAGAGCAGACTGTTCTTGAACGAGCATTTTATTTTAGAACGCATGTGCTATCATTGTTTAAAGTTTTTAAAAGTTTCTGAAAAGCTTATTTTATGAAGAAAAGGTGAGAAATGATTTTTTTAATTTCATGTTCTCTTTTGTCGAGCTGACATAGAATGCGCGAGTTCTGTGTGGATGCCAAGATCTTATTTTGGTTGGGCTGTTTTCAGCACATAGGACAAAATAAGAGAAATGAAAGAGAATCTGGCAGTTCAGTTATCGTTTTTATCCGAATCTGAATAAATTAAGTGATTCAGTAGCACGTGTTCTTTTTTGAAGCTAAAATTTATTTAAGTGCTCTGAAGAGTTTTCAAGATCTGTTTATGCAGAAAAATATCAGCTGGTGTTTTGTTTTTTAATGATTTGAGCTTACATTATAAAAGATAGGGAGAGTAATAATTTTGGAATTGCAGAGCATTGTTCCAAAAGAACGTGCAGTAATATGTCTTCTGACGAGCTGACACAGATCTTGCAAGATTTGTGTGTAGGCCAAGACCTTTAACTCTGTTTTGGGAAAGATTTAAGGAGAAATGGAAGAAATTCTGTGAATTCCACTGTTATTTATCTTCTAATCTTTAGTAATTTGAGCAATATTTAAGCACCATCTCTTCATCTGTGCATACGGTTGTTCCCAATTTTTTTAAAAAAAATCTGAAAACCCCTGCTGCCACAGTTCTTACTGTGTTAGTGTAGGGAGAGCTTTGTTTTAAATATTTCGGGAAAGATCAGATTTCGATCTCTTTTTGATTCCCACAAAAAAGGAGAGAATTTGTTAGATCAGGCATTTGTTATTCCAAGTTTTGTATAAATCAAAAAGGGAGAGATTGTTTGATCTGGATAACAGATCCAGATCTGAGTTTTGAATTACACAAACTTGTTATTGTGTTTCTAATGTTTCTACTAAGTGTGTAGATGTCAGCTGGATTAGCAACGTAGGCAGAAGATAAGAGAATTGAAGATTTTAGCAGTCGTGACGTCATCCAAGCTTATTGAAGATTTCAGCAGTCGTGAGACGTCATCCAAGCTCACTGAAGATTTCAGCAGTCGTGACGTCATCCAAGCTTATTGAAGATTTCAGCAGTCGTGACGTCATCGAAAGCTGGGCAGCAGTGAGATGTATCAGATCTGATACAGTAACTCAATCAGATCTGATACAGTAGCAGACCAATAGCTGAAAATAGTAAATCACGATTTCGGAGGCCTAAACGAAGGAATTTGGCCGAAAAGCGGCTTAGGTCAACAGCTTCGTTGTTGAGTCATGCTCGTTGGACCGTTTCGGATGGATTAGCACTGGTCTCATGCGAAAATGTGAAGTCTGATCAGATGTTGAAGACAAGAGCAGTTGAGATCTGATGTGAAGAGAAGTCTGTTCGGCAGTGAAGAGAAGTCTGTTCAGCAGCGAAGAGAAGTCTGTTCAGCAATAAAGAGAAGACGATATCAGATGTCAATCAGATGTGAAGAAAAGATGCAAGTAGAAGCTGAATCAAAGATCATAGCTGGATAAGAAGCATTAAAGGAAACACACAGATGCGAAGCAGTTGACGAATCAGATATGAAGATTAACTTGAGCATAGAAGTCAACTGCTGAGCCTATTCAGATGTGAACATATCGGACTTATTCAGAATACGACAAAAGCCTGCAAAGTAAAGGACACAAGGACAACTCTGTCGGTACTTTACAGAACACATTTCAATGGGAAGAACTTGTGTCCAACGGATTAATTTGAACAGAGGCTATTTATTCAAGAAGGATTGATGAATATTATGATGCTGAAAAGAGAAAAAAACAGAGAGAAGATAGTGGGAAGAATTACATAAAGGTGAAGCAGTCGACCACCATGGAGAAGGAGCTAATTGCAAGTGTCGACTGCTGAACCTTATCAGCTTTGTAGAAGCACTTCCTTATTGTGTAAGATTAAATATTCAAGAGTTGACCGTTCACTGTAAAAATCCCATACACACAAAGATTCACTCACACATTTTATGAGAGATGTGCGAAACTGTACAATGAGTGAATCAAAACCACAAACCAAATATGTCAGATCCCGTCCAAGCACGAAGACGTTAAACTCTGTGTATGTAGCCTTTCTCACTGAGGCATAAAATAAGTGATTGAGTGAACACAACAAAGTGCTGGTGTAGAGTCTAGGAGTTCAGTCTTGGGCAGAGAATAAGTCCCAGCTGAGTGAGTTGTATATTCTGATGTATAATCAAAGTCTTCTAGTGGAACCTTCCTGAAGAAGGAAGAAGGGGAGACGTAGTGTGACGCCCCAGTCCCCATGGGAGTCACGAGATCAAAGAAAAGGGAATAAAAGGGAAAATAGAAGGGCTGAATAATGAATAGAACAAGCTGTATTTCCTTGCTCAAAAAAAAAATATCTAAATACAACCATTGGCGCCATAAAATAAACCAGCCTTCATTACGAATTTAAAGTGCAAAATACGAAATCGTGATATTACAACTACTGAACTCTATCTGAATTCATCTTTGTTGTAACAGATCTCAATACAATTTTAGGGAAAATAGAAGGGCTGAATAATGAATAGAACAAGCTGTATTTCCTTGCTCAAAAAAAAATATCTAAATACAACCATTGGCGCCATAAAATAAACCAGCCTTCATTACGAATTTAAAGTGCAAAATACGAAATCGTGATATTACAACTACTGAACTCTATCTGAATTCATCTTTGTTGTAACAGATCTCAATACAATTTTGACTAAGATCAAAGACAACAGAAGTAGCAAAATACAAAATGAACATCGCGGAAACGCAGGCCTTCGATAAACACTAGCACGTCGCTGTTGATTCAAACTCCACCTCCCACCTGCTCCGGCGCCGACTCACCTGCACCAAGAAAGCTAGTGAGCCTAGGGGCTCAGCAAGCAAACTGAAAGTAACAAACACAATATGCAGGTGATAAAACATAAGGCATCATTCATTGCATCTTTTGTTCTGGAAGTAAATTCAAATTCCAGCGTTATCATTTTTGTTAAACTCATGGCTCAGAAGCTCTACTTAGGTCCCATTGCACTCGATCTAATGACTACTGATATCAGTTTCAATATGGCGAAATCTCACCCAATATGAAGGGGCAACTGACCCTCTCGTCTGCTGCTCACCCTTCCCATATGAACCGTCTGTCTAAGCCATAAATTCATAAATTTAAACTTTCTTCTTTAAAACACATATTGGGCGAACTGAAATCTTAGCATCGGGGTTCACTTCATTTTTAAAACTCACACTTCCTTCCAAAAATCATTTCACTGAGCATCCAGCAGAGACATAGAAAATCAGCAGTTGGGATAAATTCAGTTGTTGGCAAGAAATCCAGCTGATGTAAACAGTAGATCAGCTGATGGGTATATATATATATATATATAACACAATTAATTTGGTCAACGAAGTAACAGTAGATCAACCAGTCGTTGGTTCAAGAACAACCAGTCGTTGGGTAGGGCGATCAGCAGGTGAAAGAAAACTAGACGATGGATATAAATCAGCAGTGAAGTACTTAAGGGGAAAGGAATCAGTCGCAAGCAAAACCAGTCGCAACTGCTGAAATTTTGACAATAAAATGCATCTGCTGATGAACAGTGCACTACTGGAAATTTACTAGGAAATGCGTCTACTGGTTTTCAAAAGAAAAGAACCTGCTGGGGTTAACAAGAAATACACCTGCTGGTTTTAGCAAACGAAATGCACCTGCTGGTGTTTCTATGAGTTGAAAATCTGAAATGCTCAGCGTTTTAAAATCAACATCGACTTCGTAAAATACATTTGAGTTCCGAACGAAATCCACTGTGACCCCGAACGCTAAATATACGCTATAATATCAACCAAAACATGAGCAAAGGCTGATAATAAACAGAGCTTAAGCAAAAATCCCGAAATGAAGTGAGAACAATACGTAAGCTTTCATGGTGTAGCAAGAATCAAATTTACTCGCCTTGATAAGAAGGAAATCACAAGATACAGCAGGCCACTAACAGAGAGTTTTCCCCAACGCAGCAATGTGTTTTCTATTTCTTTGATGCAAGAATGAACATTTTCTTGCAAATAATTGAACTTATAGTTCACAAGGACAGTGGCATGGGAGTCTGATTATTAACAGGGGAAAAACACTCATTTAGGCATGGTAAACCAGGCGTACTTCAGAAAATTTTGCTTAAAATTCCCTGTCAATGTTTTGATTTGTAAATGTACTACAAAAATAATTTAACCATTCTCCCATCCAAAACCATTTTATTTGTAAAGTTTGAAAATTGCTTGGCTACGCTCGGGTGACAAACTGACAACTGATCGGCCCCTGTTCCTTATAAAATCCAAGAAATGAGAAATCAGTCACTCAACAAGTAGAAAAAGCTGAAATCTTAAAATTAGAATTGGATCCTCAATATATAAAGATTAGAATTTGTGGTCCTATGGATTTTTTTGGGGCACTACAACTCTACCCACCTTATAAAAATTTCGTCCTCGAAATTTACTTACCGAACAAATCTGGGTATCGACTATGCATATCAGCTTCTGCCTCCCACGTAGCTTATCGTTCAGTTTGATTTGTCCCCTGAACTTTAACCATAGGAATGTTTCTATTCCTCAGCTTCCTAATTTCCCTAAGAAGAATCTTCTCAGGTCTCTCTTCATAGCTCAAATCTGGTGTTAAATGAACTGGTTCAGCAGTAAAAATGTGCGATGGGTGGGGAACATACTTTCTTAAGGCTGATACATGAAATACATTATGCACTGAAGATAGATGAGGCGGCAGTGCTAATCGATAGTCCAATGTTCCTACTTTGTCCAGTATCTCGTAGGGACCTATATACCTGGGACTCAATTTTCCCTTCTTTCCAAAACGCATCACCCCTTTCATTGGAGCCACTTTTAAAAATACATGATCACCAACGTCAAAACTTAGTTCCCTTCATCTATTGTCCGCATAGCTCTTTTGTCTGCTTTGAGCAGCTTTCATCCTTTCTTTAATTTTTCTAACAACACTCACGGTTTGCTCCACCAAATCTGGTCCTAGACCATCTCGCTCTCCTATCTCATCCCAATGAAGAGGCGTTCTACATTTGCGTCCATAAAGAGCTTCGTATGGTGCCATCTGGATATAAGCTTGAAAACTGTTGTTGTAAGCAAATTCCACCAATGGTAGCTTTAAATCCCAGCTTTCCGAGAAGTCTATAATACATGATCTGAGTAAATCCTCTAAAATCTGGATCACTCTTTCTGATTGTCCATCGGTCTGGGGATGAAAGGCTGTACTAAATGTTAACTTTGTTCCCAAAGCTCGATGCAAACTTTTCCAAAATGCAGACGTGAACTTGGAATCTCTATCAGATACAATCGATACAGGAACACCATGAAGTCTGGTGATCTCTTTCACATACAACTCTGCATATCTGCTTACATCGTAGGTTGTCTTCACCGGCAGGAAGTGGGCAGATTTTGTAAGTCTATCTACAATGACCCAAATAGAATTATAACCTTGAGCAGTTCTAGGCAAACCAGTTACGAAGTCCATGGCAATGCCTTCCCACTTCCACTCTGGAATGGGCAACGGCTTCAACATCCCTGCTGGTCGCTGGTGTTCAACTTTCACCAGTTGACACGTTAAGCATTCAAAAACAAATTTGGCGACATCTCTTTTCATACCCGGCCACCAATACAACTTCTGAAGATCCTTATACATATTAGTACTTCCCGGATGCACAGAGTATGGGGTTACATGAGCTTCTTCCATTAAATCCGATCTCAAAGTATCTACTTGCGGCACCCAAATTCTTCCTTGAAATCTAATTATGCCATCGGTCGAAAAATAGAGGTTGCCACCTCTTTCCCTGTCTTGCTTAACCCACTTCTGTAGTTGCTCATCTCTCAGCTGACCTTCACGAATTTGTTCCAACAAATTTGATCTCACTGAGGTACCAGCTACGACTGAATTGCAGCTGCTGGGAACCAGCTCTAAGCCAAACTTCTCAATATCAGCTGCTAATGATTTGTGGACGATGAGTTGCGCTAGTCCCGTAGACTTTATACTTAAAGCATCAGCAACCACGTTAGCCTTACCTGGATGATAGCTGATCGTGCAGTCGTAATCTTTTACCAGCTCCAACCATCTCCTCTGCCTCATATTCAACTCCTTCTGAGTGAAGAAGTATTTCAGGCTTTGTGATCCGTAAATATTTCACATTTCTCCCCATATAAATAATGCCTCCAAATATTTAAGGCAAAAACAACTGCTGCCAGCTCTAAGTCATGCGTGGGATAATTCATTTCGTGATTTTTCAACTGACGAGAGGCGTAGGAAATTACTCTATGATCTTGCATCAAAACAGCTCCCAATCACAACTTCGACGCATCTGTATAGATGACAAACTTCCCCTAATCGGATGGCATTGTTAGCACAGGAGCCTCAATCAACGCTTGCTTCAGTTGTTCAAATCTGGTTTGGCAGTTGGGGGTCCATTCAAATTTGCTCAACTTTCTAGTCAACGAGGTTAAGGGAACAGATATCTTCGAAAATCCCTTAATAAAGCGTCTGTAGTAACCAGCTAGACCCAGAAAACTCCTAACTTCTGTAACTGATGTTGGTATCGGCCAGTCACGAACGGCTTCCACCTTGGATGGGTCTACTTCCAATCCATCCTTGGATATAATGTGCCCGAGAAAAGAAACCTTTTCCAGCCAAAAATCACACTTGCTAAACTTGGCAAACAGCTGCTGGTCCTTCAAAATCTGAAGCACTGATCTCAGGTGGTATGCGTGCTCGATTCTGTTCTTGGAATACACCAAAATATCGTCAATAAACACAACTACAAACTGATCTAATAAGGGTTGGAAAACTCTGTTCATCAAATCCATAAAAGCTGAGGGAGCGTTGGTAAGTCCGAAGGGCATCACCAAAAATTCATAGTGACCATAACGTGTTCTAAAGGCTGTTTTGTAGGTATCTGCTGGTTTTATCTTCAACTGGTGATAGCCAGATCTTAAATCAATCTTAGAGAAAACTATCGATCCCTTCAACTGATCAAACAGGTCCTCAATTCTAAGCAAAGGGTATTTATTCTTAATTGTCAACTTATTCAACTCTCTATAGTCTATACACAGCCTTAGACTCCCGTACTTCTTCTTGACGAACAAAACAGGGGCTCCCCATGGTGATGTACTTGGTTGAATAAATCCCTTGTCTAATAGTTCTTGTATTTGCTCTTTTAATTCTTTCATCTCTGATGGAGCAAGACGATAAGGTGGTTTAGAAACGGGTGCTGCTCCTGGCACTAAATCAATTGCAAACTCCAATTCTCTATCAGGTGGCAATCCATAAATGTCTTCTGGAAAGACCTCCGGGAATTCGCTCACTACTTCAACATCGGAGAGTTGGGGCTTGCTGGATACTGCTAAATATGATAAGCTTAACAAGAATCCTGCTCCCCCTTTTTGCAAACAACTATAGGCTTTAAGAGCTGAAATAATTCGAGGAATTTTACATAACTGACTAACCTCGAACATGAACCAGTCTCCTCTTGGGGGTTTTACCACTACTGTTCTAAGCTTGAAATCTATCACGACCCCATACTTGGTCAACCAATCCATTCCTAGAATCAGATCAAACTCAGGCATAGGTAAAACAATCAAATCAGCAGTAACTAAATGCCCTTGAAGCTTAAGTTCTAAGTTACGAAAAAAATCATGAGATATCATCTCTTCTCTAGAGGGTACTATCACGCAAAATCCCATAGTCAACTGGTCGGGTTTAACAGGTAATTTCTTAGCAAAGTCCGCGGCTATAAAGGAATGCGTTGCACCTAAATCTATTAGAGCTAAAGAGGGAATTCCAGCAATCAAAATCTTACCCGTAGCCACTGTAGAATCTGGATTGGCTTGCTCGGTTGTCATGACATAAGCTCTGCTGGTCACCATCTGCTTTCATTTAGGACAGTCCTTAATAACATGTCCTGGCAATCCACATCTATAACAAACATTCTGTCCCTTTCTACATAGACCATGGTGGTTCTTCTGGCACTTGGGACACTGAGGCTTGTTTCCAACTGCTGAAACCGCACTGGTGGGTTGCACAACCAAAGGTTTCTGCTCCTGAGGCTTTTGTTCCTGCGACCTCTGCTGATTCTTGTATGGTTTCTTGGGTGGTCGCTGGTCTTTTTGTTGGAAAGCCTGCATCTTCAGTTGTCGTTCCTCCACAACTGCTTTCCAATCCTGATCAGCTCTTAGAGCCTTGTCCACCGCTCCTCGATAATCTTTTGGTTCCACCAATCTCACATCATGCCTGAGTGCTGGTTTCAATCCATCGACAAAGTGTCGTAATTTCTCCTTAGGATCAGCTCCGATCAATGGTACAAAATAACATCCACGTTCGAACTTTCGAACATATTCTTGGGCAGTCATGTCCCCTTGCTTGATCATCAAGAATTCTCTTTTTAATTCAGACCTCTTATCCTCTGTAAAATATTGTTCAAAGAACACTCGCTTGAATTCCTCCCATGGAAGATTTGTTACATCTACAGTAAGTTTTGCTCCTTCCCACCAGAGCATCGCATCATCTCTCTGTTGGGATCCGGATCACGCCTCCCGGCGAGGCAGCGGAAGAATAAAACATGTGCCGGGAGACGATCAATACGATTAACAAAACACGAAACTATGACATTCATATGGCGTTTAGAATCGCTACTTTGCTGGCAAATCGTGCCTGGCTCCGACCGGTTTCGTAAAGAAAACGACACTTCACGGTAGGCGGCGGTAGATATCGTCAATCAGGTCCACGACCTGAACCGATCTCCCTCCAATCAGCCTGCACTAGAAGACTGAAGGATTTTTATCGCCAACGGATTCTCCTCGAAAAACTAGGCCGGAAACAATTTTCCGGCGAGCGGCGCACGGCGGCGGCGGCGTGAGGCCTTGAGGAAGAGAGGGGGCGGCGGCTCTTAATCTCTAGGTTTAGGGTTTCAAGTAAGTTAGTTAAGTTATGAAGTGTAGGCTTAATTAAATAGAATTAAGAATGGACTTGGACCGGCCCAACGGGCCCGGGTCCAACGGATGAACATTCAGTTCATCCCCATCACCGAGACTTCATTATAACTCCGATCGCCGATCAGATCGGACCGATCGACTCAGTTTCCAAAACTGAATACTATGATCTGAAAAACCATTTTTCAGAACCCCAGTGCAAAATGACCGTTTTGCCCCTCAACAAAAAAAAACTGCTATGTCGCCTCTAGCCACAATATCCCGGATTATGTGGTATTTCCTCAGTATATGTTTGGATCTTTGTGAGACCTAGGCTCCTTTGCTTGCGCAACGGCACCCGTGTTGTCGCAGTACACCAGGACTGGACCAACTCCATTAGGAATGACGCCCAACTCTTGGACGAAATTCCTTATCCAAATGGCCTCCTTAGCAGCAGCTGATGCTGATGTACTCAGCCTCAGTGGTTGAATCCGCGATGGTGTCTTGCTTGGAACTCTTCCAAGAGACAGCACCACCATTGAGCATGAATACAAATCCAGAGGTTTATTTCGAATCATCCACGTCACACTGGAAGCTAGAATCAGTGTAGCCTTCTAGTTTCAGTTCACCACCCCCATACACCATGAACATATTCTTAGTCCTTCGCAAGTACTTAAGAATATCCTTCACAGCCTTCCAATACAATTGGCCGGGGTTGGCCTGGTAGCGGCTCGTGACACTCAGAGCATATGCGACATCCGGTCTAGTCGAGATCATGCCATACATAATACTACCTATTGCCGAGGCATATGGTACACGTGCCATACTCTCTATCTCCTCATCAGTCTTTGGACACATAGACTTAGATAGAGTGACCCCGTGGCACATAGGTAGGTGTCCTCTCTTGGACTCTTCCATAGAGAACCTCCTAAGTATGGTATCGATGTAGGTAGCTTGGGTGAGTACGAGCATCCGTTTCGATCTATCCCGATAGATCTGTATTCCAAGAATATAGGATGCTTCACCCATGTCCTTCATCGAAAATCTACTAGACAACCACACTTTAGTTGACTGCAGCATTCCTACATCATTTCCAATGAGTAGAATGTCGTCAACATAAAGTACGAGGAATGTCACAGCGCTTTTAACTACCTTGTTGTAAACACATGGCTCCTCGGGATTCTTGATGAAACCGAATTCCTTAATTGTTTCATCGAATCTCAGGTTCCAAGTTCGTGATGCTTGTTTGAGACCGTAGATCGATCTCTGAAGCTTGCATACCTTATGCTCGCTTCCAACAGATGTGAAACCCTCAGGCTGCGTCATATAGATCTCTTCCTTAATGTTTCCATTAAGGAACACAGTTTTCACATCCATTTGCCATATCTCATAGTCGTAACATGCGGCTATGGCTAACAAGATTTTAATTGACTTGAACATTGCGACTGGCGAGAAGGTTTCATCATAGTCAACACCTTGCCTTTGAGTGTAACCTTTCGCGACCAGTCGTGCCTTGTAGGTCATTACCTTACCATCAGGTCCAAGTTTCCTCTTGTATACCCATTTGCTCCCAATAGGAACAATTCCTTCAGGAGGGTTAACAAGAGTCCAAACTTGGTTAGCATGCATTGAGTCAAACTCAGACTGCATTGCTTCAAGCCACAAATTAGAATCAGCATCGGAAATTGCCTCCTTGAAAGTTCTTGGATCAGATCCAACAACTTGATCACCTTGATCATCTTCAAGGAGAAAACCATATCTCTCAGGAGCCCTAGGAACCCTTTCGGATCTCCTAGGTGCGACCATTTCTGGCACTGGCTCTGGAGGTGCAGGAGATTCACCTGGTACCTCAGTTGGTTCTCGAACCT
>KV009709.1:312680-335770 GCA_001598015.1 Dorcoceras hygrometricum
ATGATGCTGAAAAGAGAGAAAAACAGAGAGAAAATAGTGGGAAGAATTATAGAAAGGTGAAGCAGTCGACCACCATGGAGAAGGAGCTAATTGCAAGTGTCGACTGCTGAACCTTATCAGCTTTGTAGAAGAATTTCCTTGTTGTGTGAGATTTAATATTCGAGAGTTGAGCGTTCACTGTAAAAATCTCAAAGATCGCTCCATCTCTTGCGCTTCTCTTATCAACTGCTGATATTGGTTTTGCTCAACTGCTGATCCATCTTGTTGTCTGCTGATATTGCTGACGTCATCGTTGGTGATCACAGCTTGTTGTCTGCTGATAAAGTGACATCATCATCGCTGATTCCAGATTCCTCCGATAGAAATGTTGTCATCATCATCGCTGATTCCAGATTCCTCCAATAGTAATGCTGACGTCATCACCCCCTTAGCGCTCCAGTTGGTTCTTATCGTTCCAGCTGGTTCATTACATTCTAGCTGGTTCAACTTCATTGCAACAGCTGATTCATTAACTTCCAGCAGCTGGTTCATTTTCCTTGACACGCAACAGCTGTTTTGTGATCCTTGATGCGCAACGGCTGGTTCTATTTTAATTTCACTGTAGCTTGCGACTGAATCACTGTAGCTTGCGATTGATAAACTCTTTGCTTCTCATGACTGGACAAATTCTGCTTCATGACAGTCTTCTTCGATATTTTTCTTGTTGTATTTCCAGCTAACATCAGTATACTAAGTAGAAACATTAGTGACACAATAACAGGTTTTGTGTAATTCAAAACACAGATCTGGATCTGTTATCCAGACCCATCAATCTCTCCTTTTTTGATTTACACAAAACCTAAAATAACAAATGCATTATCTAAGAATTCTCTCCCTTTTTGTGGGAATCAAAAAGGGTAGAAATATGGTCTTCCCGAAATATTTTAAATAAAGCTCTCCTTACACTGCCACACCAAAAACCGTGACAGCAGGAATTTTGAAAAACAAAAACAGATTTTTGGGAAGAACCAAATGCAACAATATGCTATGATTTTGAAAAAGGAATATCAGAGCACCTTAAATAAAACTTGTTTCAAATAAGAACATGTGCTGCTGAATCACTTAATCTATTCAGATCTGAATAGAAAACAATAACAGATCTACCAGCTTTTCTTTCATTTCTCCTATTTCGTCCCATGTGCTAAAAACATCCCAAACAAAATAGGATCTTGACATCCACACGGAACTCGCTCATTCCGTTTCAGCTCGACAAAAGAACAACAGTAGTTCATGAATCATTCCTCTCCCTATCTTCATAAACTAAGCTCTTCAACCAGTTAAAGCATTTAAAGAAATATGTTTGCATTGAGTTTTAAAATTAGGATTCATTTCTGGTGTTTTTCTCATGTTTTTATTACATACCAGATCTGTCTCCGGTGCTCTCGTATTTATATGTTCAAGAACCTTGAGCTATTGTAGCTCTAAATATATATTTAAGGATCAGATCTCTCGGTTTTGCGTTGATTAGTTTAATTCTCGGGTAAGATCTGATCCTTCGGTCCTAACAAGTGGTATCAGAGCAGGTTGTTCTTGAACGAGCATTTATTTTAAAACGCTTGAGCTATATGTTTTAAAATGCTTTAAAATGTTTTAAAGTGCTCTGATGGTATGCGGAAATTATTTCAGCTGCTGATACTTTGTGTTTCTTTGAGCTTATGTTATAAAAGACAGGGAGAGTGATGTCTTTGTCTTTATTAATTTGAGCTATCTGTTTATGCATCAGATCTCACCCGTATGTTCAAGAACCTTGAGCTATTGTAGCTCTAAATATATATTTAAGGATCAGATCTCTCGGTTTTGCGTTGATTAGTTTAATTCTCGGGTAAGATCTGATCCTTCGGTCCTAACAAGTGGTATCAGAGCAGGTTGTTCTTGAACGAGCATTTATTTTAAAACGCTTGAGCTATATGTTTTAAAATGCTTTAAAATGTTTTAAAGTGCTCTGATGGTATGCGGAAATTATTTCAGCTGCTGATACTTTGTGTTTCTTTGAGCTTATGTTATAAAAGACAGGGAGAGTGATGTCTTTGTCTTTATTAATTTGAGCTATCTGTTTATGCATCAGATCTCACCCGAGATCTCCATCACCGTGTATGGAGATTTATTCTTTAGAGAGTTGAGCGTTCACTGTAAAATCTCACACACACAGATTCACTCGCATATTTTGAGAGATGTGCGAAATTGCTTAGCGAGTGAATCACA
The DNA here is from genome assembly GCA_001598015.1 of Dorcoceras hygrometricum. Lineage (NCBI taxonomy): Eukaryota > Viridiplantae > Streptophyta > Magnoliopsida > Lamiales > Gesneriaceae > Dorcoceras > Dorcoceras hygrometricum. The sequence continues at coordinate 314,922 of KV009709.1, forward strand.
ACCCAACAATCAGATCCCGTCCAAGCACGAAAACGTTAAACTCTGTGTATGTAGTCTTTGAACAAAGACGTAAACAAGTTTCTTTTTAGTTAGACACACAGTTGCGGCTGGTGTGCATTTGTTGAGGATAGGAGTTCACCTGGAGCGAGGCTCGGTGACTCATCTTCTAATGGAACCCTCCGAGGAGGAAGAAGGGGAGATGTAGGAGATTGAGCTCCGAACTTCCATAAACAAACAACAGTGTATTGTATTCTTTTATTTACAGTATTCCGCATACGCATTTAATTATTAGCACGCACGCATACACAGTTATCACACACGCACAGTTAAACAGATTTCTGTTTAAAGAAATCTGTTTGCATTGAGTTTTAAAATTAGGATTCATTTCTGGTGTTTTCCGCATGTTTTTATTACATACCAGATCTGTCTCCGGTGCTCTCGTATGTATATGTTCAAGAACCTTGAGCTATTGTAGCTCCTTTATAGCAGCGCAAAAATTTTTATTTAACAAGTAGCAGCGCTCGCTTCTTATACTTAAGGATCAGATCTCTCGATTTTGCGTTGATTAGTTTAATTCTCGGGTGAGATCTGATCCTTCTGTTCTAACAAGAAGAGAACTTCTCGATAAAACGCCTGTAATAGCTAGCCAATCCCAAGAAGCTACGGATCTCGGAAACATTCCTAGGTCTCTCCCAGTTAAGAACTGCTTCGAGCTTACTCGGATCCACCGAAATCCCTTGCGCTGGAATCTCATGACCCAAAAAGATAATTCGGTCAAGCCAAAATTCGCACTTGCTGAACTTGGCGTACAATTGCGAGTCTCTCAATATCTGCAACACCAATCTGATGTGCTCCTTATGCTCTCTCATGCTCCTCGAATACACTAGGATGTCATCTATGAAGACGATAATGAACCAATCGATGTACTCGCTAAAGACGCGATTCATCAAATTCATGAAAACAGCTGGGGCATTCGTCAACCCAAACGGCATCACAAGAACCTCATAATACCCATATCTCGTCCGAAAAGATGTCTTTGCTACATCAGCGTCTCTAATCCGCAATTGGTGATAGACAGAGCGCAAATCAATCTTCGAGTACACCACCGACCCTTGAAACTGATCGAACAAGTCATCAATCCTCGGCAAAGGATACTTGTTCTTCACCAACGCTTTATTCAACTGTCGGAAGTCCATGCACATCCTTATAGACCCATCTTTCTTATTCACGAAAAGAATCGGAGCTCCCCAAGGCGACATACTCGGTCTGATGAAGCCTTTCTCCAAGAGATCTCTCATCTGATCCTTCAGCTCTTTCAACTCTGGTGGCGCCAACCGATACGGAGCTCTAGAAATCGGGATGGTACCGGGCACCAACTCGATACTGAAGTCGATCTCACGTCTCGGAGGGAATCCAGGAATCTCATCCGAGAACACATCGGGAAAACTCTCGGACGTCGGAATGTCGCTCAACTCCAATTGTGACTCTTGGGAAACGTCAAGCGCATAAATCACACCACACCATGTAAAACAGTCAACAGTAGCCTTATAGCTAGACAATACATCCATTCCCAAGATGCAATCAAAATCTACTGATTCCCAAAACAATCAGATTGGACACCAACATATGCTCATCAAATCGAAGCACACAATCCAACACCACTTCACGGGACCACAGACTCACACCAGCGGGAGTAGACACGGAAACAACATAACACAATGGGGAAGAAATCAACCCGTGCTCACACACAAACAACTCAGATATAAAAGAGTGTGATGCACCAGTGTCAAATAGAACTCTCGCAGGGTAATCGAAAATAGAGCATGTACCTGCGATCACTATGGAAGGTGTCTCCTCAGCCTGCTCTCTCGTCAAAGCGTTCGCCTGGGTCTGCTGTGGAATCTGAAACTGAGGTCTCGAAGGTGCTCCAAACCTAGAAGGCTCGTGGGGTTGGAATCCAGATCGCTGGGTAGGGGCAGGAAACTGCGGTCTCTGAGAAGAACCACCAGCTGATCCCTGCTGCGAAGGAACTGAATACTGACCCCTCAACAAGGGACATACTCTCTGAAAATGTCCGGGCTGTCCACACTTATGGCAAAACCCCTGAACTCCACGACACTGCGAAGTCGGATGCCTCCCTCCGCACTGTCCACAAGACATGCCGCCTGAACCACTGCCAGAACCACTGCCAGAACCAGAACTCGCAGAACCAGAACTCGCAGAACCAGAGGAACTCGAATTCTCCTTCTTCTTGAATTGTTTCCCTCGAGGTCGAAACCTTTGGCGATTCGTCTGCTGCTGCGACCCCTGAGGAGAATAAAAATATTGCGACACATCCTGAACAGGCTAATGGGTGCGTCCAGTAATCGGCTGAGTCAGAGCATCCTCCTCCAGTAAACTATCCTCAATATCCACCGCTCGGTTCACTACATCGATAAAGGTCACAGGTGAACCAGACAAAACCATCCGGTACAGATCAGGCCTCAAGCCTTTAAGAAATTTATTCCTCTTCGTCCTCTCCTGGTTGGCTACGTGTGGCACATAGATCAAAATAGCAGAAAATTGTCGGGCATACTCAGCCACTCGCAAGTTACCCGGCTTCAAGTTGTCGAACTCTCGCTTGCGACTGTTATAGAAGGACTCCGGGGTATACTCCTGTCGGAACGCCTCACAGAAGCTCTCCCAAGGATCACAGCCCCACTATCACGAACGATACGAGAAGTACCTCTCCACCAGCGCTGTGCGTTGTCTCTCAGCTGCAACACCGCCAGTTTCAGTCTCTTCTAAGAGCGTACTCCAAAGTATCGAACAACTCCTCCATCTGAACTAACCAAGCCTCAGCCATCGCACCACCCTCGGCTGCAGAAAACGTCAGAGGGTTCGTCCGCTGAAACCTAGCTAAAACAAACTCCATCTCGCCTATCTGTCTAGTAACGTTCTCAACCTGCTGAATATCGTCATCACTACCTGCCCTAGACTCCTCCTCGGTACGTCTAGTCGTCCTACCTCTTCCTCTCCTCGGCGGCGTCTAAACAAGTCTAGAGGTAAGATCTCACAGTAGATATATCACATAGACAGATAAAAGATCACATAAGTCACAGAGTCAATAAAAAAAAATCAAATCAAAACTCTATGCCTAGACTCGAGTGCGATCAAAAGAAATCGAGCTTATCCCAGTTTAAGCTCTGATACCAAAAATGTCAGGCCCCGTGCTAATCACTCAAGATTACAGCACAAATAAGCACATAATAGCGGAAGCATAAAATAGGGCTTAAAAATTTTTCGAAATCATTTGGGCCTGAACTCAAAATCATCATTCAAAATATTCATAATCAAAATACAAGTTAACTCAAAGTCATATAAAACAGGTAACAACAAGTCTCAAATCAAATACAGATCCCCAGTACAATAAAACACGGGGCATCCCCCGGTTCAATACATATCATAAAATAAACTGGGACTCAAGGAAATAGGGATCGACCAGCTGGCACTCCACTCGGTCCAGCTTGGTTACCTGAAGATCCTGCAAATGGGTAACACAGACCCAAACAACACAAAAGCAGGAAAATAAATACGAGGTCAAGCCTCATTACGAAGAGCTTTCGAAATCATTTGGGCCTGAACTCAAAATCATCATTCAAAATATTCATAATCAAAATACAAGTTAACTCAAAGTCATATAAAACAGGTAACAACAAGTCTCAAATCAAATACAGATCCCCAGTACAATAAAACACGGGGCATCCCCCGGTTCAATACATATCATAAAATAAACTGGGACTCAAGGAAATAGGGATCGACCAGCTGGCACTCCACTCGGTCCAGCTTGGTTACCTGAAGATCCTGCAAATGGGTAACACAGACCCAAACAACACAAAAGCAGGAAAATAAATACGAGGTCAAGCCTCATTACGAAGAGCTATCAAAACAGCTAATCATGCAACATGCTATAATCAATGCTATGAAATGCATGAGGGCTATCAAGGATCGGATAGATAGACCGGTGTATCAACTGGAAAATCATCTCAATCAGCCTCTATACCCGCATGGTGTATCAACCGGTCCGTGATCTTCAGAGCCCGTCAGCCAATCACAGCTCGGTGGTAGACACTCGAATCCGGTCGTCACCACTCCGATGATAGCGTTGGACTTTTCAGGCATGACACATCTGTCGGCCAGTCACAACGTGGCTATCAATCAGGTCATCAATCAATCTGTCATTCAGGCTCAAGATGTATGCATGTATGCCAATCAATATTCAATTTACAATGCATACAATTCAATACGTGACAACAAATGTACAACTCAACAATTCAACAAACTGTATCACGTAAAAGCACAGAATCACATCAGCAGATTTCATAACATCAATCACAGCCATGTCCACGCTCAAAGCTGTTAAATCTGCTCAATTCGTACCGTCAAGCCTCAAATACCTCAACAGAGTTCTCACAAGTCGCTGCAACTCACGGCCTAAGCAACCAGATCTCTCCTAGCTCGGAAACCACGGCAGAGACTCCCTGGAACTGAAAATCTGTACCAGGTATCTAACAATTCAGTTAAATTCGAACTCAACAGCCAAGGTTCTAAGGTCCAGTAGCATAACTCAGCTACCAAATCCTACAGAGCATTACTCAACCTTAAAACGAGGCTTAAATTGGCAAGGAATCACTTACCCAGAAGCGTACAACAATCAAAGAACGCTCAATCAGATTTCTCCAGAAATCCTCGTACACCAGCAGCTTCACGCTCACTTCCACAAATCGTTCCACAACCTCTAATGAGTAGAAATCGACAGAGCAACTCACAAGGAATCCAGCGCCACCAATTTCGTCAAAAACAGAGGCTGAAATCGACGAAGATCGAAGGACGAAATGTTCGGATGAACAGTAGCTAGAACGAGGGTTTGAAGTTGGAGATAAGAAATATCAGGCTCTAAAATAATTCTAAGTGTCGATCAACACTTGTCTATATAACTCCATACAACATCTGCTGATTTAATCTATCAGATGTTGCTACAGTAGGAATCTTACAACAAAAACCAGCTTTTCCTCTCAACGAAACCAGCAGCAACCATCAGATGTTGCATTCACAAAGGAACATTAAAACGACGCCGCATCAACTAATCAAAACGACGCCGCAGTGCTACAACAGCTGACGGTGGATTCTTTCAAAACAACCAACAGCTAAAATACGCTTATTAACTCAAAGCGTAACTACACAAAACGACGTCGCATCAAGGATACGTCATCCTCGCTGCCAACAGTTGATCAAACCAACGTATGGTCACGCTAAACAATTCAAACGACGACGTATCAAGAATACGTCACCTTCGCTGCCAACAGCTGAACAAAAGCGTTATACCCAAACACTGCGTTTCAAATTATCAAAACGACGTCGTCTCACCTCAACGACTGGTCACTCAAACCAACAGCTGGTCGCTCGACTAAATAAATTCCTCACAAACGCAACAGCTGATAGTGCTTCTACATCAGCAGTCAGCACCAAAAGGTTGACCAACACGTGTCGCTTTCTCGTTAAATCTCGCGATTGCGCGCCTGCTGCCAGCAGATACCTCCTCAAGCGCTACTACTGAAAAGCGAAACGACGACGTATCACTCATTCGCTACAGTAGACGTCTGAAATGCGCTACACCTGATTCCTTTCATTTGCGCGACGTCTGATTTCACGAAACGACAGCATATTACTTCTAAACGCCAAAGAATCATATTTCACCAAAAATTCAAAATTCCAAAATCTGAAAACTCTAAATTCGAATTTCTCAATCCTCACAAAAGGTCTTGGCCTACACAAAAATCTTGCAAGATCTGTGTCAGCTCGTCAGAAGACATATTACTGCACGTTCTTTTGGAAAAATGCTCTGCAATTCCAAAATTATTACTCTCCCTATATTACATAAATAATTAAAAACAAAACACCAGCTGATATTTTTCTGCATAAACAGATCTTGAAAACTCTTCAGAGCACTTAAATAAATTTTGGCTTCAAAACAGAACACGTGCTACTGAATCACTTAATTTATTCAGATTCGGATAAAAAAACGATAACTGAACTACCAGATTCTCTTTCATTTCTCTTATTTTGTCCCATGTGCAGAAAACAGCCCAACCAAAATAAGATCTTCGCATCCACATAGAACTCGCGCATTCTGTGTCAGCTCGACAAAAGAGAACATGAAATTCAAAAATCATTTCTCACCTTTTCTTCATAAAATAAGCTTTTCAAAAACTTTTAAAAACTTTAAAACAACGATAGCACATGCGTTTTAAAATAAAATGCTCGTTCAAGAACATCCTGCTCTGATACCACTTGTTAGGAAAGGATCAGATCTCACTCTAACAAATCGAAGGGACGTGAGTGATCAATCAAGATTGAGGTGCAATACCTCAGTGTCCTTGAACATATATGAGCACCGAGAACAGATCTGGATTGGCATTAAAATACCAAGCGGAAGTATCCAGAACTGAACTCTAATTTTAAAACTAGCTAAAATAGATATTAAACAATATGCAATGCTTGCTAAAGTAAATGCGGAATGCTATAAATAAATAGACCAGCTGTTTGTTTCTGGAAGTTCGGATAACATCCTACGTCTCTCCTTCTTCCTTCTTCAGGAAGGTTCCACTAGAAGACTTTTATTATACATCAGAATATACAACCCCCTCGGCTGGGACTTATTCTCTGCCCAAGGTTGAACTCCTAGACTCTACACCAGCACTCTGCTGTGTTCACTCAATCACTTATTTTATGCCTCAGTGAAAAAGGCTACATACACAGAGTTTAACGTCTTCGTGCTTGGACGGGTTCTGACATATTTGGTTTGTGGTTCTGATTCACTCACTGTACAGTTTCGCACATCTCTCATAAAATATGTGAGTGAATCTTTGTGTGTATGATATTTTTACAGTGAACGCTCACCTCTCACACAACAAGGAAGTGCTTCTACAAAGCTAATAAGGTTCAGCAGTCGACACTTGCAATTAGCTCCTTCACCATGGTGGTCGACTGCTTCACCTTTCAGTAATTATTCCCATTATCTTCTCTCTGTTTTTCTCTCTTTGCAGCATCATAATCTTCATCAATCCTTCTTGAATAAATAGCCTCTGTTCAAATTAATCCGTTGGACACAAGTTCTTCCCGTTGAAATGTGTTCTGTAAAGTACCGACAGAGTTGTCCTTGTGTCCATTAATTTGCAGGCTTTTGTCGTCTTCTGAATAATTCTGATATGTTCACATATGAATTGGCTCAGCAGTTGACTTCTATGCTCCAGTTAATCTTCATATCTGATTTGTCAACTGCTTCGCATCTATGTGTTTTCTTTAATGCTTCTTATCCAACTTTGATCTTTGATTCAGCTTCTGCTTGCATCTTTTCTTCACATCTGATATCGTCTTCTCTTCATTGCTGAACAAACTTCTCTTCACTGCTGAACAGACTTCTCTTCACTGCTGAACAGACTTCTCGTCACTGCTGAACAGACTTCTCTTCACTGCTGAACAGACTTCTCTTCACATCAGATCTCAACTGCTCTTGTCTTCAACATCTGATCAGACTTCACATTTTCGCATGAGACCAGTGCTATTTCCTCCGAAACGATCCAACGAGCAAGACTCAATAGCTTCATTGTTGACCTAAGCCGCTTTTTTCGGCCAAATTCCTTCGTTTAGGCCTCTGAAATCGTGATTTACTATTTTCAGCTCTTGGTCTGCTACAGTATCAGATCTGATTGAGTTACTGTATCAGATCTGATACATCTCACTGCTGCCCAGCTTTCGATGACGTCACGACTGCTGAAATCTTCAATAAGCTTGGATGATGTCACGACTGCTGAAATATTCAATTCTCTTATCTTCTGCGAAACTCTCAATGACGTCACGACTTCTGAAATCTTCAATTCTCTTATCTTCTGCCTACGTTGCTAATCCAGCTGACATCTGCACACTTAGTAGAAACATTAGAAACACAATAACAAGTTTTGTGTAATTCAAAACTCAGATCTGGATCTGTTATTCAGATCAAACAATCTCTCCCTTTTTGATTTACACAAAACTTGGACTAACAATTGCATGATCTAACAAATAATCTCCCTTTTTGTGGGAATCAAAAAGAGAACGAAATCTGATCTTTCCCGAAATATTTAAAACAAAGCTCTCGCTACACTAACACAGTAAGAACTGTGGCAGCAGGGGTTTTCAGATTTTAAAAAAAATTGGGAACAACCGTATGCACAGATGAAGAGATGGTGCTTAAATATTGCTCAAATTACTAAAGATTAGAAGATAAATAACAGTGGAATTCACAGAATTTCTTCCATTTCTCCTTAAATCTGTCCCATAACAGAGTTAAAGGTCTTGGCCTACACACAAATCTTGCAAGATCTGTGTCAGCTCGTCAGAAGACATATTACTGCACGTTCTTTTGGAACAATGCTCTGCAATTACAAAATTATTACTCTCCCTATCTTTTATAATGTAAGCTCAAATCATTTAAAAACAAAACACCAGCTGATATTTTTCTGCATAAAGAGATCTTGAAAACTCTTCAGAGCACTTAAATAAATTTTAGCTTCAAAACAGAACACGTGCTACTGAATCACTTAATTTTTTAGATTCGGATAAAAAACGATAACTGAACTACCAGATTCTCTTTCATTTCTCTTATTTTGTCCCATGTGCTGAAAACAGCCCAACCAAAATAAGATCTTGGCATCCACATAGAACTCGAGAATTCTGTGTCAGCTCGACAAAAGAGAACATGAAATTCAAAAAATCATTTCTCACCTTTTCTTCATAAAATAAGCTTTTCAAAAACTTTTAAAAACTTTAAAACAACGATAGCACATACGTTTTAAAATAAAATGCTCGTTCAAGAACAGCCTGCTCAATTCAAAAAATCATTTCTCACCTTTTCTTCATAAAATAAGCTTTTCAAAAACTTTTAAAAACTTTAAAACAACGATAGCACATACGTTTTAAAATAAAATGCTCGTTCAAGAACAGCCTGCTCTGATACCACTTGTTAGGAAAGGATCAGATCTCACTCTAACAAATCGAAGGGACGTGAGATCTGATCAATAAATATTGAGGTGCAATACCTCAGTGTCCTTGAACATATATGAGCACCGAGAACAGATCTGGATTGGCATTAAAATACCAAGCGGAAGTATCCAGAACTGAACTCTAATTTTAAAACTAGCTAAAACAGATATTAAACAATATGCAATGCGTGCTAAAGTAAATTCGGAATGCTGTAAATAAATAAACCAGCTGTTTGTTTCTGGAAATTCGGATATAACATCCTACGTCTCCCCTTCTTCATTCTTCAGGAAGGTTCCACTAGAAGACTTTGATTATACATCATAATATACAACCCACTCAGCTGGGACTTATTCTCTGCCCAAGGCTGAACTCCTAGAATCTACACCAGCTCTCTGCTGTGTTCACTCAATCAATTCTTTTATGCCTCAGTGAGAAAGGCTACATACACGGAGTTTAACGTCTTCGTGCTTGGACGGGATCTGACATATTTGGTTTGTGGTTTTGATTCACTCACTGTACAGTTTCGCACATCTGTCATAAAATGTGTGAGTGAATCTTTGTGTGTGTGAGATTTTTACAGTGAACGCTCAACTCTCGAATATTAAATCTCACACAACAAGGAAGTGCTTCTACAAAGCTGATAAGGTTCAGCAGTCGACACTTGTAATTAGCTCCTTCTCCATGGTGGTCGACTGCTTCACCTTTCTGTAATTCTTCCCACTATCTTCTCTCTGTTTTTCTCTCTTTTCAGCATCATAATCTTCATCAATCCTTCTTGAATAAATAGCCTCGTTTCAGTTTAAACCGTTGGACACAAGTTCTTCCCATTGAAATGTGTTCTGTAAAGTACCGACAGAGTTGTCCTTGTGTCCTTTACTTTGCAGGCTTTTGTCGTCTTTTGAATAAGTCCGATATGTTCACATCTGAATAGGCTCAGAAGTTGACTTCTATGCTCTAGTTAATATTCATATATGATACGGCTACTACTTCGCATCTGTGTGTTTTCTTTAATGCTTTTTATCCAGCTGCGATCTTTGATTCAGTTTCTGCTTGCGTCTTTTCTTCACATCTGATCTACATCTGATATCATCTTCTCTTCATTGCTGAACAGCCTTCTCTTCACTGCTGAACAGATTTATCTTCACTGCTGAACAGACTTCTCTTCACTGCTGAACATACTTTTCTTCACGGCTGAACAGAATTCTCTTCACATCAGATTTTAAAAGAAAATTTTGGGAACAACCGTATGCACAGATGAAGAGATGGTGCTGAAATATTGCTCAAATTACTAAAGATTAGATGATAAATAACAGTGGAATTCACATAATTTCTTCCATTTCTCCTTAAATCTGTCCCATAACAGAATTAAAGGTCTTGGCCTACACACAAATCTTGCAAGACCTGTGTCAGCTCGTCTGAAGACATATTACTGCACGTTCTTTTGGAACAATGCTCTGCAATTCCAAAATTATTACTCTCCCTATCTTTTATAATATAAGCTCAAATCATTTAAAAACAAAACACCAGCTGATATTTTTCTGCATAAACAGATCTTGAAATCTCCTCAGAGCACTTAAATAAATTTTAGCTTCAAAACAGAACACGTCTACTGAATCACGTAATTTATTCAGATTTTGATAAAAAAAACGATAACTGAACTACCAGATTCTCTTACATTTCTCTTATTTTGTCCCATGTGCTGAAAGCAGCCCAACCAAAATAAGATCGTGGCATCCACACTGAACTCGCGCATTCTGTGTCAGCTCGACAAAAGAGAACATGAAATTCAAAAATAATTTCTCACCTTTTCTTCATAAAATAAGCTTTTCAAAAACTTTTAAAAACTTTAAAACAAGGATAACACATGCGTTTTAAAATAAAATGCTCGTTCAAGAACAGCCTGCTCTGATACCACTTGTTAGGAAAGGATCATATCTCACTCTAACAAATCTAAGGACGTGAAATATGATCAATCAAGATTGAGGTGCAATACCTCAGTGTCCTTGAACATATATGAGCACCGAGAACAGATCTGGATTGGAAAATACCAAGCGGAAGTATCCAGAACTGAACTCTAATTTTAAAACTAGCTAAAACAGATATTAAACAACATGCAATGCGTGCTAAAGTAAATGCGGAATGCTGTAAATAAATAGACCAGTTGTTGTTTCTTAAAGTTCGGATATAACAGCTTACGTCTCCTGTGAGACCTGTAATTGTATTAAGATTAATTTTGCTGGAATTATCGGTTTTTAGAGATTTATGGTGGTTCAGATTTCTGTTTGTGAGTTTGGTTGGTAGTTTCGGGGCAGATTTCACACTTAAGAGCAATTCTGGAAATTTTGGAATTTTTCGAGTTTGAATCTGTTGGCAGATTTGATGACGTCATGTTTTCTGATGCGCTACGCAATTGCTGACGTAAGGTTATCTGTTAACGCTTGTATTATTCTGGATGTGGACAGCAAGTTCCTGTAGCGCGAAGGAAACGGTGCCGTTTTGGTGAACGCTTGCGGGAGAGATCTGTTGCCAGCGATCAATGTTTTAGCGTTAGCGTGCTGTCTTCAGATTTTTTGACGTGTGCGAAGCTGCGTCGTTTTAATTTATGGAAACGCTGTTGGTTTTTTGTTAGCACATGCGTTATCTTGTAGAGGGATCTGTTTTTGTCGGTGCATGATTTTAACCAGATTTCAGCAGTCGCAAGATTTATTTAAGAAAGGCTTGGTCTTCGATTTGAGATACCAGATCCCATACTTAGTAAAATTCTCCTAATTGTCGACCTCTGTTTCTCGAACCCTAGTACTGTTCACCGTGAGTTTCTTTGGCGAATTCCCATCGTTTCCGACCGTTGTTTGGTACGTGCGAGGTAGCATTGGACTCCTATCGAGAAGCTCTTCCTTTCTATACCATTCTTGGAGGCGGTTGTTGGCTAGAGCGAGATCGCGAAGTTGCTGTCTTCGGCCGTGTGTTGCGTCGTTGAGGTAGAACTTCGAATTGTTGTTGAGATCTTAGTTTTAGCCTTTGTTTAAGCTTCCTGGTAGTGGTATTTTTGGAATCAGCTGCTGGTGTGAGTGTATGACTCCCAGCCGTGCTTTCTGTGTATTAGCGTCCCTGTGATTCATGCCTTGTGTGCTTTGACAGGTTGATATCCAAATTTCTCGGGACCTTTGATTGTAGTAATTGTTGCACAGAAAGTATAAGGTACGGATTTTGAGCTTGTAATTCAATATGGAACCTGGCTTGGATAAATTGCGAGATGGCTGTGTATGGATTGCCGTGCAGTGTTGTTGCTCTATGTGAGAGTTGTGTATGCTTACCGTGTGTAATTGTTGTGTTGCATATGGTTATATGTTTGTTGTTCCAGCATGTTGCATACACGCATTCCATTCAGCTATTGCAGAATTTGTTCGAAGTTGTTTCTCTGTTTTCTTACCAGGATGCGAGGGCGAGCGGTGATTCCGCACTCTCATTTTCCCCTATGCGCCGAGTGGCTAGCTACCACAGTTCATAGGTTGGGTTGTTGATGCATCTGGTAAGGGTGGGCGAGTAGGGGTGAGTGGGTAGCACCCACATGTCCTACACTCACCGTGGCCACATATTCTGTTGCAGATTCCGTTGAGCTGTTGTCTCCTTTCTCATGCATAGCATCTGCATTTTATTCTTGCTGTTTACTGATGTTTTATAGTTGCTCTCCGTACTGGGGTTTGATTCCATGTCCCTATGGGGCTTGGTTGTTTTCCCTGTTTGTGTTGTTTCAGGAAACCCAGGTTTTACAGCTGGTCGTGGTTTTAACCCAGCTGGTGGTGCCCCAGGAGGTGGTTAGAGTATCCCAAGTTTCGTATAGCATATTATTATGTATCAGATTCTGTTGCAGATTCCGTTGAGCTGTTGTCTCCTTTCTCATGCATAGCATCTGCATTTTATTCTTGCTGTTTACTGATGTTTTATAGTTGCTCTCCGTACTGGGGTTTGATTCCATGTCCCTATGGGGCTTGGTTGTTTTCCCTGTTTGTGTTGTTTCAGGAAACCCAGGTTTTACAGCTGGTCGTGGTTTTAACCCAGCTGGTGGTGCCCCAGGAGGTGGTTAGAGTATCCCAAGTTTCGTATAGCATATTATTATGTATCAGTTAGCCGGGGGGATGCCCTGTGCTTAGTTGTTGTATCCAGTGGTTGGAGTCTGATACATGTTGTTGGTTGTTGTTATGCTATTCTGTGTATTGTTGGATGGTAACCCGCGTTCGGTTGTTTTTATAAACTGGGATATCTATTTTGATTATTGCATTATTTTAAATTATATTGTTTTAACCCTTCAGGCCAAAAGAGAAACTTTTACCCGCTTTTTTTGTAGCTTCCGCATGTGTTTGTGTGTTTTTACTCTGATGAGAGCACGAGGCCTGACATTTTTGGTATCAGAGCTTAAGTTGGGATAAGCTCGATTTCTTTGATCACACTTGAGTCTAGGCACAGTGTCGTGTGTTGCATGTGCTTGACTTATGTGATTACGTGCTGCATATTTCTGTGTTATATGCTATCTATGTTGTATATGTTCTGTTTTGCTTGATCCTATTGAGTGTTTTCATAGATTCCGCCTAGACGTCGTGGTAGAGGTAGGGGCAGTTTGAGGAATCAGCAGGACAGAATGAGGATCGGCTTAGCGCTCCTAGTCGTTCTCGTAGTAGGCATGAGGAGGAGGATGAAGTTGGTGACTTACCTCCCCCGATGGAGCGGATGGATGTTGTTATAGCACGGTTTCAGCGGTTGGTGACTTACCTCCCCGATGGAGCGGATGGATGTTGTTATAGCACGGTTTCAGCGGATGAACCCTCCAGTCTTTAATGGTGATGAGTCCAGTGAGGATGCGGACTCGTGGCTCAGGAATATTATTGGTCTTTTTGATCAGGTGCAGTATGATGATGATCTTCGGCTGAGTTTGGCGACCCTCTTGCTTAGGAAGGCTGCAGAGAGCTGGTGGCGAGGCGCTTCGAGTACCTTGTTGGAGACCAGTGTTGGGATCTCTTGGGACAGTTTTTGCGAGACCTTCCGGCAGGAGTATGTACCCGAGTCTTATGTGAACGCCCGTGAGCGGGAGTTCGATCATCTGGAGCAGGGTTCGATGACTGTTCGGGAGTATGCTAGGAAGTTTCTTCTCTGTTGGCGTACGTTCCCCATGTTTCTGGCCGGGAGAGGGCCAAGCGGACTAGATTTCTGGAGGGCTTGAACGAAGAGTTGTATCAAATGGTGCTGACAAGCAAACCCAAGCGCTATGCTGAAGCAGTTGACACTGCTATTTATATCGAAAAAGGTTTGCAGATTCGTCGTTCTCGCAGGCAGCAGGCGGCACAGGTTTGTCGTCCTGCTATTCAGGGAGCGCAGTCTTCCCAGTCCTCCCAGTCAGCCCATCAGCCCCAGCAGCAGGTGGCTCAGCAGTCTAGCCGTCAGAGGTTTCGACCCCACGGTCAGCAGTTCAAGAAGAAGTCGGGTTCTGGCTCTTCTGGTTCGGGCAGCTCGAGTAGCAGTGGTTCTCGTGCTGAGTTTTTGGTTTTTGCGGTGGAAAGCATCCATCTACGCAGTGTGTTGGTGTGCAGGGTTCCTGCAACCTTTGTGGTCAGTACGGGCATTTTGCTAGAGTGTGTCCGTCAGCTGGATCACAGCAGACCGCGGCCCAGCCTCAGGGTCATGGAGGTCAGTCTAGGGGTCGTTCCCCTCAGTTTCAGCAGCCTCGGTTGGGTGAGACTCAGTTTAGGCCGTTTCAGCAGCCTTGTCCATCGCGGTTCGGACAGTCGTCTCAGCCTTTCTTCTCTGGACCCCAGCATTCTCAGTTTAACTCCATTACTAGGGAGCAGGCCGAGGAGACATCGAGTCGAGTGATCGCAGGTACTTGCCTTGTTTTTGATTTTCCTGCGCGTGTGTTGTTTGACACCGGTGCATCGCATTCTTTTATTTCTGATTCGTTTGTTGTTGAGCATGGTCTGTGTACCATCCCTTTACGTGATGCTGTTTCTGTTTCTACCCCTGGTGTGAGCCTGTTCTCCCATGAGGTTTTGTTAGATGGTGTGTTGCGGTTCGGTGAGCATGTGTTGGTGGCGAGTTTGATTCCTTTGATGTTGTGGGATTTTTATTGCATAGTTGGGATGGATGTGATGTCCAACTATAGGGCCTCTGTGGACCGTTTCCATGGAATTGTGCGCTTTAGGCCTTTGTCTGGCGAGAAGTGGGACTTCTACTGCCAGGACTCTCGATCGAAGATTCCCTTAGTTTCAGCGATGGAGATGTTTAGTTTGTTGTCCTTGGGGAATGCTGGCTTTATGATTTACGCTTTGGATGCATCTTCTTCTTCTCGTGTGCAGCTTAGTGACGTTCCCGTGGTGCGGCACTTTCTCGACGTGTTTCCGAAGGAGATTCCTGGTTTTCCTCCGAGGCGGGAGATAGACTTCAGCATAGAGCTGGTGCCTGACACAGCTCCAATTTCTCGTGCCCGTATCGTCTGGCGCCTGTGGAGTTGAGAGAACTCAAGGTGCAGTTAGATG
Organism: Dorcoceras hygrometricum; assembly: GCA_001598015.1. NCBI lineage: Eukaryota > Viridiplantae > Streptophyta > Magnoliopsida > Lamiales > Gesneriaceae > Dorcoceras > Dorcoceras hygrometricum. The sequence continues at coordinate 330,506 of KV009709.1, forward strand.
ATTTGCTGGAGAAAGGTTTTATCCGACCTAGTATGTCACTGTGGGGAGCTCCCATATTGTTTGTGAAGAAGAAGGATGGCTCAATGCGGATGTGCATTGATTTTTGCCAACTGAACAAAGCGACAGTCAAGAACAAGTACCCTCTACCCAGGATTGATGATCTGTTCGATCAGTTGTAAGGTTCTGCGGTATATTCGAAGATTGATCTGCGATCAGGGTACCATCAGTTGAGAGTGAGAGACCAAGATGTTGCAAAGACTGCGTTTCGTACAATGTACGGACATTTTGAGTTTCTGGTGATGCCGTTTGGGTTAACCAACGCGCCTGCAGTCTTTATGGATCTTATGAACCGGGTTTTTAGAGAGTTCATAGACCAGTTTGTGATTGTTTTCATTGACGATATCTTGGTTTATTCTAAGACTCCGAGGGAGCACAAGGAGCACTTGGGAATTGTCCTTCAGAGGTTGAGAGAACAGCAGTTGTATGATAAGTTCTCCAAGTGCGAGTTCTGGTTGGATCACGTCGTATTCTTGGGACATGTGATTTCAGCCGAGGGGATTTCGGTGGATCCCAGTGTTAGAGTAGATACCCAACTAGCCAACTTGTGGCGTGTGGGTTTATAGACTCTTGTATGAAACAATCTTTATATATGATATTCGCATTTATTTATATGGCATTCTTTACTTTCATTGTGTTGTATCATGATTAACAATTGTGTTGAGTAAAGACCTAGAATGCACTAAAGTGTATGTTAGATGTGATAATGGGTATGACGGCTATCATGAAACACATCTAATAGTCACTGTGTATCTGAACATGTTCCTAGTCGATTGGGCCGTCAAAATGAGGATAAGGCCGCCCGAGCTAGAGACTAGTATCTGCGATGCGAAGTACCATGTTTCATTGGTAGGGAACATTGTGATGTTCTGAGCATGCAGATAGATAGTGACCTGCTGATCTATCGAACTACCCTCGTTCGGACTTTCCAAGTGGTTACCATTTGTCGAGTGGATAAGTCCGAGGTCTTGGTTGTACTGATTAGTCCTCACGACTCGAAACGTCATTGAGACTCTACATGATAGGGGTCTCACTTTGACCCGTTTGCCGACTCACTTGGGGTCATTAGGCGACGGGATTGGGTGAGACCCCGATGCATGTAGGAGTCGATGCATCGTTGTCGAGGATTCACCGCTCGCAGACATGCGTGGATATCCTATGCTATCTGAGGGGATAATAGTGTATAAATCTCTGGCCAGAATACTAGAAGTGTTTTAGGTAAATGTGTTTACCTAGTTACACTCACGATGTCACTATTCGATCTCCAAGATGTACGCATAGCTATCGGATCTATAGCTACTCTCGATTTACCAATGGTCGTTGATCTGATCGGGATATATGGATTGAAAGGACCGTACTGTACGCTAACCATGACCAACTGGTTCTTGCAGGCACTATCAGTGATACCTAGGGGATCATGGGGCGATGTTTCTAGACGCTCTTATCCATGATCCGATGGGCAAGTCCGGAATTGTGATTCCGGAGCCGCAATGGTTGTGGGCCCACGGCTAGCTGTATCCCTGAACCATTGAGGGTCACACAAGTACTGGATTCGAGATTCCCGCACGGATACTCAGCTCAATGTGTTGAGCATGAGAAGAGGATTTTGGGGAGTGCGACTTCCTAAAAGTCAACAGGTGTCAAATCGTGATTTCCCGCTGTTGAGGGGCAAAACGGTCATTTTGTACTGGGGTTCTGAAAAATGGTTTTTCAGATCATAGTATTCAGTTTTGGAAACTGAGTCGATCGGTCCGATCTGATCGGTGATCGGAGTTACGATGAAGTCACGGTGATGGGGATGAACCGAATGTTCACCCGTTGGACCCGGGCCCGTTGGGCCGGTCCAAATCCATCACTAAGTCTATTTAATATAGACTTAGGAGACTTAATCAAAACACTCAACACTTGATACTTGACTACTAGACAAACCCTAACCCTAAGCAAAAGCCGCCGCCCTTCCCGAATTAATAAAGAACATTATTTTTGTTTCTATGCTTGATAGTGATGGATATTCTTGTATGTTTGCTAATTCGATTTGCAATATTTACAAGAATGAATGTTAAATTGAAATTGGGGAACGCGAAAACGATTTGTACACCTTAAAATTAAAAGACGTTCCAACTCGTGATGTCGAAGCACATACAACAACGATTAAACGGAAACACGATAACTTGAACCCAGCACTACTTTGGCATGCTAGGCTAGGTCATATTTCTCTAAGTAGGATGAACAAGTTAGTTAGGAGTGACATGTTTGATATGTAAGACATTAACTCCCTACCGACTTGTGAATCTTGTCTTAAAGGAAAGATGACCAAGCAACCCTTCAAGGGCAAGGGTGAACGTGCTCAAGGCCTATTGGATTTGATCGATACTGATGTATGCGGCCCGTTTAGTATTGGTACTAAATACGGTCACACATACTTCATCACCTTTACCGACGATTACTCTAGGTATGGGTACTTGTACTTGATGAAGTACAAGTCTGAATCATTTGAAAGGTTCAAAGAATTCAAGGCTGAAATAGAAAATCAATTAGGCAAAAGTATTAAAGCACTTCGATCTGATCGAGGTGGCGAATACTTGAGTGCTGAATTTCAAGACTATCTGAAAGAGAATGGTATTCTCGCACAGTGGACCCCTCCGGCCACACCACAGCTCAATGGTGTAGCGGAGCGTCGTAATCGGACCTTGTTGGACATGGTTCGATCTATGATGAGCTTCACTGAACTTCCTACCTCGTTTTGGGGCTATGCGCTCGAAACGGCGGTAATGTTGTTGAACAATGTCCACACCAAGGCAGTGGATAAGACTCCATATGAGATATGGATGGGCAAACCACCCAAGTACTCATACATGAGGATTTGGGGATGTCCTGCTTACGTGAAGCAGACAATGGGAGATAAGCTGGATACGAGATCCATCTTATGCTACTTAATTTAGGAGATCCGAAAGGGTTTCTAGGGCTCCTGAAAGATATGGTTTTCTCCTTGAAGATGATCAGGGTGATCAAGTTGTTGTATCTGATCCAAGAACTTTCAAGGAGGCAATTTCCGATGCTGATTCTAATTTGTGGCTTGAAGCAATTCTGAGTTTGACTCAATGCATGCTAACCAAGTTTGGACTCTTGTTAATCCTCCCGAAGGAATCGTTCCTATTGGGTGTAAATGGGTATACAAGAGGAAACTTGGACCTGATGGTAAGGTAATGACCTACAAGGCACGACTGGTCGCGGAAAGGTTACACTCAAAGGCAAGGTGTTGACTATGATGAAACCTTCTCACCAGTCGCAATGTTCAAGTCAATTAGAATCTTGTTAGCCATAGCCGCATGGTACGACTATGAGATATGGCAAATGGATGTGAAAACTGCGTTCCTTAATGGAAACATTAAGGAAGAGATCTATATGACGCAGCCTGAGGGTTTCACATCTGTTGGAAGCGAGCATAAGGTATGCAAGCTTCGGAGATCGATCTACGGTCTCAAACAAGCATCGCGAAGTTGGAACCTGAGATTCGATGAAAAAATTAAGGAATTTGGTTTCATCAAGAATCCCGAGTAGCCATGTGTGTATAAGAAGGTAGTTAAAAGCGCTGTGACATTCCTCGTACTTTATGTTGATGACATTCTACTCATTGGGAATGATGTAGGAATGCTGCAGTCAACTAAAGTATGGTTTTCTGGTAGATTTTCGATGAAGGACATGGGTGAAGCGTCCTATATTCTTGGAATACAGATCTATCGGGATAGATCTAAACGGATGCTCGGACTCACCCAAGCTACCTACATCGATACCATACTTAATAGGTTCTCTATGGAAGAGTCCAAGAGAGGACACCTACCTATGTGCCACGGGGTCACTCTATCTAAGTCTATGTGTCCAAAGACTGATGAGGATATAGAGAGTATGACACGTGTGCCATATGCCTCGGCAATAGGTAGCATTATGTATGGCATGATCTCGACTAGACCGGATGTCGCATATGCTCTGAGTGTCATGAGCCGCTACCAGGCCAACCCCAGCCAATTGCATTGGAAGGCTGTGAAGGATATTCTTAAGTACTTACAAAGGACTAAGAATATGTTCATGGTCTATGGGGGTGGTGAACTGAAACTGGAAGGCTACACTGATTCTAGCTTCCAGTGTGACGTGGATGATTCGAAATCTACCTCTGGATTTGTATTCATGCTCAATGGTGGTGCTGTCTCTTGGAAGAGTTCCAAGCAAGACACCATCGCGGATTCAACCACTGAGGCTGAGTACATCGCAGCATCAGCTGCTGCTAAGGAGGCCATTTGGATAAGGAATTTCGTCCAAGAATTGGGCGTTATTCCTAATGGAGTTGGTCCAGTCCCGGTGTACTGCGACAACACGGGTGCCGTTGCGCAAGCAAAGGAGCCTAGGTCTCACCAAAGATCCAAACACATAAGGAAATACCACGTAATCCGGATATTGTGGCTAGAGGTGACATAGCAGTTGAGAGAGTCGCCTCTGCGGACAACGTTGCTGATCCACTTACGAAGCCCTTGCCTGGACCGTTGTTTGAAAAACATCGCGAAACAATGGGACTGCGTCTGATGAGTAGTTGGCTTTAGGGCAAGTGGGAGATTGTTAGAGTAGATTCCTAACTAGCCAACTTGTGGCGTGTGGGTTTATAGACTCTTGTATGAAACAATCTTTATATATGATATTCGTATTTATTTTTATGGAATTCTTTACTTTCATTGTGTTGTATGATGATTAACAATTGTGTTGAGTAAAGACCTAGAATGCACTAAAGTTTATGTTAGATGTGATAGTGGGTATGACGGCTATCATGAAACACATCTAATAGTCACTGTGTATTCTGAACATGTTCCTAGTCGATTGGGCCGTCAAAATGAGGATAAGGCCGCCCGAGCTAGAGACTAGTATCTGCGATGCGAAGTACCATGTTTCATTGGTAGGGAACATTGTTATGTTCTGAGCATGCAGATAGATAGTGACCTGGTGATCTATCGAAATACCCCCGTTCGGACTTTCCAAGTGGTTACCATTTGTCGAGTGGATAAGTCCGAGGTCTTGGTTGTACTGATTAGTCCTCACGACTCGAAACGACATTGAGGCTCTACGGATAAGTCCCTTGGTTGTACTGATTAGTCCTCACGACTCGAAACGTCATTGAGACTCTACATGATAGGCGTCTCACTTTACTTTGTTTGCCGACTC
>KV009824.1:16868-28514 GCA_001598015.1 Dorcoceras hygrometricum
GCAACTGCCAGATTCGGTTTCATAATCTTCAGCGGTCCTTCTGTGATGACATACCACATGTCATCATCCATGGCCGCCAGATGTGCTTGCATCCTAATCTTCCAGTCGTCGTACTCTTCCCTCGAAAACAAAGGAATTTTGTTGTGTGAGATAGACATGTTCATATATAATGAAGCACGAAACAATGACTGTTCAATAACTGAGATTGCCTGCTCTGATACCACTTGATGGTCCCAGAAATAGGATCACTAAGTAAACAGGAGTTCAGAAGGGGGGCAAGGGCAGTGATTGAGTGCGAAGCCGTATACAAGAGCAGTGATCAAGTGCACGCTTGATCATTGAACACGGCAATAATGCCTGCTCTGATACCACTTGATGGTCCCAGAAATAGGATCACTAAGTAAACAGGAGTTCATAAGGGGGGGTTGAATGAACTCCTTTGGATTTTAGAAATCTTTTAAAATGTTTTGGTATCTCAGTTTTATGCAAGCTTCTCGGCCAACAATATTTGTGCGGAAAAAGGCCGATTGGTTTGTGAACAGTGAATAAACACAAATGATGAGTAAATGCTGTAAGTAAAAGATAGAGTCAGAAATTTGTTTCTGGAAGTTCGGACTTCAATGTCCTACGTCTCCCCTTCTTCCGCCTCGGAAGGTATCACTAGAAGACTTTGATGGTTACAAGACCTCTGCAAACACCCACCCACACAAGCAGCACTTGTATGGACTCCTAGACTCACTAACTTCACACGCAGACTTTGCTGCTGGTTACAAGTATCGAAAAGATGTTTTTGAACTGCTTCACAAAGCCAGTTCTTTACAGACTCAATCAAATGATATACAATGAATACATGTATATGAGACTGTAAACTCTCTGGTTTCTAATACAAGGAAACTTGATTCAACACTATGAACCAGAGAATGACTCGAAGATTTGTCTATGAAGATCAACCGAAGGTGTTCTTCGAGTCTTGTGAGCTTTGAATATTTCAACAAGTAGATAGCTCTGGGAGTATTTTGACAGCGTTTCAGTAATAGCAATAGAAAGAGAGTTTTCTTCAATTCAAAGTAACTACTATTTATACTCTTCGTTCAACGGTCGATGAATCCTTCAAAGTAAAATAAATCGCGTTTGAATTGCTGCCAAAATTGTACACCGTAATTCCTGCTCTACAAGGTAAATTGCTCATTGACAGAGCAAATTTGTCTTCTTTCCATTTCTGTGCAAACAATGAAAAACGGCCTCTATACATCGTACTATTTACCCAAAATAGTACCTACGTTGTTTCCTCAATTTCAGGAAATTGTACGATTCTACATATCTTTTCCATTTTGAGTATTCGATCGTATTTGAATCAATTTAAACTTGCGCCTGAAATTACTTTGATAGCCAGATCCAATTTCCTTCATCGTGGTTTCAAATGTTGCGACTGGAAAATACTTGTATGCGTCGACTGGTTTTCCACGTGTTATTTTCCAGCGCCTGGTTCTTTATATAATCCAACGACTGGTTTTTAACGCGAAGTCAAAACGCTGTCGTATCAACTATATTCAAGCGACATCGGTTTGGCTACAATCACCCTCGACTGGTTGAATAAAACCCTATAGCTCTCGTCTGGATATAGCACCACTGTAGCTTGCGTCTGGTTTCAATACGGTGTCGCTTCAACTAATTTAAACGCTGTCGTTTGCACATGCTACTATTTGAATCCTTGTGTCTGGATTACCAATACCATCTTGCGACTGGTTATTTAAAATGCTGACGTTTTAACTCATCCATACGACATCGTTTTGCTAAATCCTCGACTGGTTATATACTTCACTGTTGCTGCGTCTGAATTACAAACTACTGTTCACTGCGTCTGGATACAAACCAACTACTGTAGTTCTCGTCTGGTTGATTTACTTTAATACTGTCAGGCCTCGTGCTCATAATAAGATAAACACATGCGGAAGCTATCAAAAAGTGGGTAAAATTTTCGCTTTTAGGCCCGACGGTTTAAAACATATAATTTAAAATACCACAATACTTAAAATAAGTTTTCCCAAGTCATAAAACAATCAACAACAAAGCATACATAATCCAAACATGTATCAGACTCCCCTACGGGTACAACAACAAAGCACATGGCATCCCCCTGGCTAACTGATACATATATATATATGCTATATGCTACTGGGACACACTAGCAACCTCCTGGGGCACCACCAGCTGGGTTGAAACCACGACAAGCTGTAGAACCTGGGTTTCCTGAAAACAACGCAACAAAGAAACAACCAAGCCCCGGAGGGACATGGGGTCAAACCCCAGTACGGAGAGCAATATACAACAGAAATAACAGCAAGGAATAAAGTGCAGGTGCTATGCATGAGACGCCAAGGAACAATGGAAAACTCGACCCACAAGGGAGCTAAGGAACTCAAACATAGCTCCAAGAAACATCGAGAACTTACAGTGGCCACGGGATGAGTTCGCAGTGTGGTAGTGAGCCACTCGCCATGATACTACACCCACTTACCGGATGCATCAAAAAACTCGACCTGCTGTTGCCTCGCCCATGAACTGTGGCCACTCGGCGCATGGTGGCTACGATCCCAGCAGGGAGATGAGAGTGCGGTATAGCCGCTCGCCCTCACATCCTGGTAAGAAAACAATAACAATGCAACAAGGACTACCAAAACTGGAAAGGAATACCATGCGTGTATGCAACAGCGGGGATGCAGGCATATAAACATATGCAACGCAGCAAATACACAAATAGCATACACAATTCTCAACAGAACGCAACCAGCAGGCACGGCAATTCCACATACCAGCAACTAAAATCATCCAAGCCATAATCTCGCCGTAATATAAGCTCAAATCCGTACCTTAAAACTGAGCAACACTGACCGAAAACAAGGCCTGAGAAAACTGGTTCCAACCTGTAAAACATACACAAGATACAGGGAACCATCAACCCAAACTCACGGCCAACACATCAAAGCTCACGGCTGGAATTCCAGATGCACAAACTAGCCTTCACTCCTACCCCAAATCAACTTAACAGGAAGCTTAAAACGAGGCTAGGAACAAGATCTCAAAGCTAGATCGAAAAGCTACCTGTACAACGAAACTCACGCGCGAGAACAGCCACGTCGTTCTTTTGTTCCAGCCCACTATAGCTTCCAAAATGGGTACGAGAAGAAAGAGCTTCCCAAGAGGAGTCCAACGCTACCTCACACGCGAAAAACGGTGGCCGGAATCAACGGGGATCTACCGGAGAAGCTCACGGTAAATAGTGACCAAGGGTCGAAGAACAGAGAACGAAAGTCGGGAAATATTTCTCTAAGTACGGGGTCTGGTGAAAAGAAACGAAGCCAACGCTTCAAATTTATAGGTGCGAGAGAGATCTGTTTAAATTAAAAGAACATGCACCGACAGAAACAGACCTCATCAACCGCGCGCTAAACCAACAACAAGACCCAAAACGACGTCGCATTGGACCACGGGGAAAACTGTTTACGTCACCAAATCTGTTCTCTACACCAGTCGCGCGCCCACAACGGAGAGCTACTTACGTAAGCATATCTGCTATACAACGTAACGGGAGAAAATGCACACGTCATCCAATCTGCTCGCTATACCCGATCTCAGACCAAACTGCATAAAACGACGGCGTAAAGAACTTCTCGCCAACTACCAGATCTATCCACAGCAACACTTACGTCATCCCCACTACACAGATACGCGATGCTGACGTCATGGGATCTGCCAACAGATTCCACCCACAAACTCATACCAGCAATGCTTACGTCATCCACGGTAAGCAACCACGCGATGCTGACGTCATGGGATCTGCCAACAGATTTTGGCCCAATTTCGAAAATCTCAAAATTTTCCAGAAATGCTCCAAACACAATTTTCAACTCGAAAATGCAACCCAAACATTCAAAATGAAATCTAAATCCCCAGAAATCACCGAAACTCGATTAATTCAACAATTAATCCTTAATACAATTTCTAGGTCTCACAAATACGCCGTCGTTTCTAGTACAAATGCTTGCGTCTTGATACACTGTTCCTTGCGTCTGAATATTAACAACGATCCTGTCGAATGGTTCCTTCTTTCCTATTGTCAACACCAGATTTAACTGGTTCTATTTTGTTATCACCAAAACTATAAATTTTATCCTAACAATTTCCCCCTTTATGGTGATGACAAAACTTCAGCAGCCGCGATAGATATATTGACAAAGATAAATTGCACACGAACTGCTGGAGTGCAAATTTTCATTAAACAGGAAGAATTGTACATAAGATTTGTACAAAAGAAATTTTAATCAAAATCCTCATCTCCTTTTAGAGGAACTACTTCTCTTTTCTCTCCTTGCCCTATCTCTTTCTCTTTGCACTCTATCTTACTCCCGAATATCTGCCTGAAAAACTCTTTCGGCGGCCTCTTCTAAAGTGATAGCTTGTCCGATCTCTAAAATGTGTCTCCGCGCCTGTTCAGCTCTTTCTGTAAAAGTTCCAGTAGTGCGTGTAAAAGTTGGTATTCTCACCGCACTACTGCCACCAGCAACATCACGAGGTGATTGAGGAGTAGGCAAAGGGCAGCGTTCTAGACGGACAGGAGGAGGGCGGCTGCTACTTCCACCTTCCCCCTTTTTGGCATCACCGCCGCGAATATAGTCGACGATCTCAGCAAATTGGGTGGAAAGACTTAGAAGATCCGTTGATATTTTGCTCTGAAACTCCAGCTGTTCATTTCTGATGGCAGCCACTTGCCCATTCAACGCATTTAGCTTGGCCTCTTGTGCTCTTTGATTCTTCTTGATATCGAAAATATCTTGAAAGATCGTGCCGACTGGAGCCACCAAGCCTTTCTTGAGATCATTCATTTGCATACTCTGCCTCTCAAGAACCTCACAAGCATTTTGAAAAGTTTGGCGAAGCCAGGCTTGCTGTTTTAGAAGATCCCCTTGAACACTGAATTCAACATCATTGACCTTGGAACGTATTTCGCAGGTAGACTCAAGATGCGCTGAGAGAGAGATGATCTGAGATCTTCAAGCGCATTGGTAAACACATTAGAATCAACGGGTGCGGATGACTGAGTATTTGCGTGGTCATGCACAGGTAAATCCGCTGAGTCGAAGTGTAGAGAGACGTCAGAAGACGAGGAAGAAGAAGATTCTTGTTGAGGAGAAGCGGCAGGAGAAGAATCGGGACTCTGTACAAAATATAGTCTCTCCTCCTGGACACTAGGCGACAGAATTGGTGGTCCTAAGGCATAAGCATAATCCGGTGGAGATGGAGACCTGTACACTGTATCCCCACTAGAAGACGCTGAATCAAATTCTGAACCGGATTGACCACTGGAGCCACGAAGAAAATCTGCAGAATAATCGGTATTTACACCTTGTTCAAAATCATCTAGAAAGTAATCTGGCAACCGCTCAACACCTAAATTTCCTATAACTATATCTAAAGAAGAACTGGCAGGCCTCAGACGCCCAGATACACTAAACTGAATAGCCTTTGTACAAACTCGTTGCTGAATCAAATTCTGAACCGGATTGACCACTGGAGCCACGAAGAAATCTGCAGAATAATCGGTATTTACACCTTGTTCAAAATCATCTAGAAAGTAATCTGGCAACCGCTCAACACCTAAATTTCCTATAACTATATCTAAAGAAGAACTGGCAGGCCTCAGACGCCCAGATACACTAAACTGAATAGCCTTTGTACAAACTCGTTGCCATGCCCAAATTTTTATCAGCAAAGGGGCTGCTCCCCAATATCGTGCAGGCTCTATCAAGGAAACCTAGGAATCAAATTTTTCTGCAACCACACTTTCAGGCAGCCTCTTCCTATCTACGAAAAGTGACAACTCGCAATTGCTCCTCCAATAACCAGACCCCTGAAGGGGCGTCCAGACTTCATCTATCAACACCATTGGTCGCACCCAACAAATAGATTTTGCGATGGAGTAAAAATTGAGCAAGACGAACACCACTACGGTCAATGGAATCAATGACAGGAAGAGAGGAGTTTGGTTGTACCATTTCAATTTTGTGCTCTTGTTGCTGTGCTTTGAAATCTTCAAGAGATTGAGAGTGAGCAGCAGACAACAAATTAATAACTTGAACGGCCATATCAGTCCATGGTTGATCAGGTGCAAGATATCTTCGATAAATTCCAAAAAGGTGAGCAGGAGCATTTCTCGATAATTTGTAAGAACATACATTTGCCTCCTTACAGCGGTCACCATTGAATTGGTCTCTGTCCATTCCATCATCAACTTTTCTTTCTCTTTCAAATCCTTCAACGATTCCATATCAGGCATAGTATTAAGACTGAATGAGGCAAAGAAATCAACAACAGCTTTCATCACGCTATCACGCACCCGAACCAAAACTTCAACATCTCTGCAAATCAAAGCAACAATTTCGCTAGCAGGGTTTTCTGTAATCTGTTCATCCTCTACCAGTATAGCTTTTACCTTGTCCCCAATAGAAGAGAATTCACCAAGCCTGATCATGGTGACTTCCGCAGCAGTAATCGACGGTAGCATCAAGTCATCGGAGATTTGTAATAGAAGATCATCGATTGTCATAAGCTCTTCGGCAACTGACTTCCTGCTCATAGACCGTTCACCGGTTCCTTCCTCAATAGTAACATCAATCACCTACTCTGAAACTTGCCTCTCTTTATTGGCAATCTCAAACTCCTCATCAAAAGCCTCATCAAACCAAGTATCAACTTTCTCAATTCTGTCAGCATCCTGATGTTTAAAAACTGATTCCAGTTGCGCCAAGACTTGTTCAATGGCCGCGTCTGCATCCTCAGGCGCAACCTCGGCGACTGGTTCCCGTTCACCAGTCACATCCTCTGCGACTGGTTCGCCAGACGTGGAGATATCAAGATCTGGTTCTTCAACCATTAGTCTTTTAACTGCGACAAGTTTTCCTTTTGTGGTCCTCTTCTTCTTGATAATGGGAGCCACCTCATCATCACCAGTTGCTGGTCTCTTCTTTGACACCGTCGTATTTACCGGTGTTCTTCGTGCTCGAGGTGCATCTGCCACCTCATTTATCCCAACATTTTCATTAACAGAAACAAATCAGTGCACTGTATTTTCATTCAAAATTCTTGGAACAGGAAATGATTTCGATTCACCCAGTTCCAATCCTGGAACATTTCTCAATAAGACACAGATCTGAATTGCGTAACCCTTCGGCTGTCGTGAACCAGGGGTTACCATCTCCTTGAAAACACCAAATAGAATACTGCTCCAGTTGATTTTTACGTCAAAAGTGATCACCGTCATCAGAAAAAATCGATCACGAGTTACAGAATCAAAGGACCCAGCCTTGACATAGATTGTTTTTGCCAGGATATCATGCAACAGACGGTAGTGAAATTTCAAGGCCTTCTTCAGACAAGACATACTTACTTGTTCTTTGCAGTCAGAAAATAGACTGCGAGCATCAAAAACAAAATTCTTCGGAACATCCGTTAAATCAATCAGACCCTCGGTGGGCAACTCAAAAGCCGCTGCAAATAGTTCCTGAGAAATTTCAATCGCCGTACCACCTATGGTGCTGACCACCATACCATCCTCTCTGACTGAGCTATTTGCGAAGAACTCTGTTAAAGAATCTTCGTAGAATACGGAGGGACAACCCAAAAATTCCTTGAGCCCCGTTGCGATGAGAGTTTCGAACATCTGTACCATACTGGCGTCGTCAAGCCTAAACACAGATTCGAAGTCGATATGGTGACTGTTGCTAATAAGGGAGGATGCCATTTCTGGTAAACGATAGAGTGCTAGAGTGCCTGTAAAGTATTTGCAAGATAAAACACAAGAGAATACGATTGTACGATAGCGCAAATGTTTCCAGGTAGGAGACAAAAAACAGTAAGCGCGTACTATATAAGGAACACGAAGCGTTTAAAAAAAAATTGGGAACGGTGTAGATGTGACTGTTGGAATGATGTCAAGGACACGTGTCAGTCATCGAGCGACGCGTACTATTTGTGGAAAAGATTTTCAAAACACAGATTCGAAGTCGATATGGTGACTGTTGCGTAATAAGGGAGATGCCATTTCTGGTAAACGATAGAGTGCTAGAGTGACCTGTAAAGTATTTGCAAGATAAAACACAAGAGAATACGATTGTACGATAGCGCAAATGTTTCCAGGTAGGAGACAAAAAACAGTAAGCGCGTACTATATAAGGAACACGAAGCGTTTAAAAAAAAATTGGGAACGGTGTAGATGTGACTGTTGGAATGATGTCAAGGACACGTGTCAGTCATCGAGCGACGCGTACTATTTGTGGAAAAGATTTTCAAAATATTTTAACAGTACTGAGTAAAAGATTTGCAATATATTTTAATCAAATAGAATATTTTTCAAAGAATATTTCCAAAACAAATTTTTTAATCGTAGAAACACGCGCCAAAATTTAATAGTCACATCTGCTGCGTCTGGTTTAATAACCTTGCAGCTGGAATTTTGATATATCGCCAGGTAGGCAAAATCTGGTCACAAATAAGTATCAACTGTATGTATGCAACGTCTGGGTGTCCAGACGCAACATATTCAGTCGACGTTACACTTAACAATCCAGATCTTGGTTCCCCCTACGACTGGTACATACCTACGACTGGCATCTTGCGACTGGTACCTCGCGACAGGTATCTTGCGACTGGTACCTCGTGACTGGTATCTCCAACGTAAGTTGCTTCCTTCGACTGGTTGTCAACTGTTCCCCCTGAACAAGTGACTTGCAGCTGAGATATGCAACAACTTTCAATCTGCAAATTTGTTAGCGCATAGACAAATCATGGCAATTCAAGGAGACCCAATATGTTTCTAAAATAATAAAACTTAGCGTCTGGCAGATGCTTTGTGAAGATGTCAGCAACTTGTTGCTCCGTCGACACGTACTCCAACCGGACATCCTTCTTCAGCACATGGTCTCTTATGAAATGATGCCTGATATCGATGTGCTTGGTCCTTCAATGCAGCACAGGATTCTGAGTGATTGCCATTGCACTGGTGTTGTCACAGAGAATAGGAGCTTCGGAAGCATCAATGCCGTAATCCTTCAATTGATGTTGAATCCAGAGGATTTGGGCGCAACAACTTCCAGCAGCAAGATACTCTGCTTCAGCTGTTGATGTGGCAATTGATGTCTGCTTCTTACTAAACCAGGAAATCAATCGATCCCCCAAGAATTGACACGTTCCACTTGTGCTTTTGCGATCAATCCTGCAACCTGCGTAATCTGCATCACTGTACCCAATTAGTTGAAAGCTGTAGTCTTTGGGATACCAAAGACCCACGTTGGGAGTACCCTTCAAATATTTCAATATTCGCTTTACAGCAATGTAATGCGATTTCTTTGGCTCTGCTTGGAATCTAGCACACATACAGACAGCAAACATGATGTCTGGTCTACTAGCAGTCAAGTATAGCAAAGAGCCTATAATTCCGCGATAAAGAGATACCTCAATGGCAGATCCAGCTTCGTCTTTATCGAGTTTGATTGTTGAACTCATCGGGGTCGCTGCTGCAGAACTGTTTTCCATTCCAAATTTCTTCAGCAATTCTTTTGTGTATTTCGCCTGGTTAATGAAAATTCCATTTTCCAACTGGCGAACTTGTAAGCCTAAGAAGAATGTCAGCTCCCCCATCATGCTCATCTCAAACTTGTCCTGCATCAATTTAGAAAACTTCTTGCACAGTTTGGGGTTTGTTGACCCAAAAATAATATCATCAACATATATTTGAACAAGCAAGACGTGATTATCCTTAGCAAATTTAAACAACGTCTTATCTACTGTGCCTATTGTGAATTGATGCTCAAGCAGGAACTTAGTGAGTGTGTCATACCAGGCTCTGGGTGCTTGATTCAACCCATATAGAGCCTTGTCTAGTTTGTAAACAAACTCTGGATTTCTTTGATCGACGAAGCCAGGAGGTTGTGCAACGTACACTTCCTCTGTCAAGACGTCATTCACAAAGGCACTCTTGACATCCATCTGAAAGACTTTGAAGTCTTTATATGCAGCATATGCAAGGAACATTGTAACTGGCTTCTAATCTAGCTACTGGTGCAAATGTCTCATCATATGCAGCATATGCAAGGAACATTGTAATGGCTTCTAATCTAGCTACTGGTGCAAATGTCTCATCAAAATCGATCCCTTCCATCTGTCGAAATCCTTGTGCAACCAGTCTAGCCTTATTTCTAGTTAATATGCCATCTTCATTCAGTTTGTTTCTAAAGACCCAACGTGTACCTATGACTGAATGATTTTTAGGTCTAGGTACAAGTTGCCAAACATTATTACGCTTAAACTGGCTTAATTCCTCTTGCATAACTTCTATCCAGCTTGGATCTGCTAAAGCTTCATCTATTTGTTTTGGTTCTATATGTGAGATGAATGCAGAATCAAAAAGATCGTGAGATAGCTGGCCTCTAGTGCGAACAGGGGATTGGATGTTACCTATGACTTGCTCAGGTGGATTATTTCTATTCCACCGAAGATCAAGTCCAATGGGATTTGTTCTTTGTTGTTCCCCCTGAATGGCTGTATAATTTGCAACAACTGGATCAGCAGACGCCAATTGATGTTGTCCATTATTGGCTTCTGCATCTGCTTCCAACGATTGAGATGTGCTCGCGACTGGTTGTCCAGTAGGTGGACTCGCGACTGGTGTCCAGCAGGTGGACTCGTACATGTTGAAAATCTCTTGCGATTGATTGTCCAGTCGCTGGTCGTGCAGCGTCTGGTAGTATGTCATCTTGATTCATAGTCACTTGTCCTCCAGCAGTTGGTGCACTTGTAATTTGATCCTGCGGCTGATCCACGTCAGTTAAATCAATAACAACTGGATTACCTGTTGGATCTTGTGGAGTATTGTTGTGCGTTGTGACCACTGCTGGTTGTTCCCCCTCAACTAATGTTCTTTGTGCCACGTCATCGTCTGATTCCTCAAGAGATGTTGATTCTAGACGTGAGCATAAGTCATGAAGGCTTGCTGCTGAGTTTGACTTGAAGCTAGTTTCATCGAAAACCACATGTGCGGATTCCTCAACTGTTAGACTTTGGTTGTTGAAAACTCTGTATGCTTTGCTCACTGCTGAATAGCTTAAGAATATTCCTGCATCAGATTTTGGTTCAAAAGCTGTTAGATGCCTTTTGCCATTGTTATGTACGAAGCACTTGCATCTAAACACCCTGAAATAAGAAATATCAGGTTTCTTGCCATTCCAGATCTCATAGGGTGTTTTATCATGCATCCTATTTATCATTGATCTGTTCTGAGTATAGCATGCTGTATTAACTGCTTCTGCCCAGAATTTTTGCGAAATGCCTGAATAAGCAATCATGGATCTAGCAGCTTCTTTTAAAGTGCGATTTCTCCTCTCAGCTAGGCCATTTTGCTGAGGAGTTCTAGCTGCCCAGATCTCATAGGGTGTTTTATCATGCATCCTATTTATCATTGATCTGTTCTGAGTATAGCATGCTGTATTAACTGCTTCTGCCCAGAATTTTTGCGAAATGCCTGAATAAGCAATCATAGACTTAGCAGCTTCTTTTAAAGTCCGATTTCTCCTCTCAGCTAAACCATTTTGCTGA
>KV009824.1:46336-57928 GCA_001598015.1 Dorcoceras hygrometricum
TCACGTGTAAATTTAACGTTGGAAAAATCAAATACCTCGTCATCATCCATATGGTCAGCCATGAAACAATGAACTTCCTCCTGTTCACTGTCACTTGAAGAAGAACTGCTGCTGGATGACTCTGAATCGCTTTCTGCCCAGTTCTTGGTGCTTTCCTCAGCCACCAACACCTGATCGTACTTGCGACTGGGTCTTTTGTCTCCTCTTGGTTTCATCCTTCTATCTTTCGACTTTCCTTTGAATTTGTCCTTGGACTTGTCCTTGGATCTGTCAACATCCCTCTCATCAGTGTCATCATCACGCTTGTATCGCTCATCCTTCTTGTTGTCTCGTTTGTATTTATCATCTCTCTTAGGTCTGTTGCAATCAGCAGCAAAATGACCTGGACGATCACAGTTATAACAGATTAAGTCCGATGAAACTTTATCAGATTTATTAAAATTGTTGTAAGAAGAGGAAGGGTGGAAAGATCTTCTCATGAATTTCCCAAACTTCTTAGCGAAGAGGGACATGACATTGTCGCTGAGCTGGTCAGCAAACTTGCTGGTGCTAGGAGAGCACGGTTCGGCAGTTGTAGCAGCAAGAGCTTTTGTTGGCTAGGAGGTTGATGGACCAGCTTCTGATCTTGTTTCCAGTTCGAACTCATATGCTTTGAGGTTGGCAAATAGATCATGAAGCTCCAGCTTGTTTAGATCCTAGGACTCTCGCATTGCCATTGTCTTTACATCCCATTCCTTCGGCAGTGCCCTCATCACTTTCAGCGCCAATTCACGGTTGCTGTATTCTTTGCCAAGACTGTTCAGCTCAATCACCACAGCACTGAAACGCTCGTCAAACTCCGCCATTGTCTCTCCATCTTTCATTTTGATTGCCTCATACTTCTGCTGGGCCACAGTAAGTTTGTTTTCTTTGGTTTCATCATTGCCCTCGCAGATCTGGGTCAGATTTTCCCATATTTCTTTAGTAGTGGCACAGTTCTTGATCTTGCTGAACATATTCTTATCATTGTCCAGCATCTTGAATAGTATATCTTTTTCCACGTTGTCCAGATTCGCCTTTTTCTTGTCTTCATTGGTATATTCATGTCTGTCCTTTGGAAGAAACTGAGGCTCGCCACTTGTTACAGCAACTGCCAGATTCGGTTTCATAATCTTCAGCGGTCCTTCTGTGATGACATACCACATGTCATCATCCATGGCCGCAAGATGGGCTTGCATCCGAATCTTCCAGTCGTCGTACTCTTCCCTCGAAAACAAAGGGATTTTGTTGTGTGAGATAGACATGTTCATATATAAAGAAGCACGAAACAATGACTGTTCAATAACTGAGATTTCCTGCTCTGATACCACTTGATGGTCCCAAAAATAGGATCACTAAGTAAATTGGAGTTCAGAAGGGGGGGTTGAATGAAATCCTTCGATTTTTCTATTTCAAAACTCTTTTAAAATGTTTTGGGTCTCAGTTTTATGCAAACTTCTCGGCCAACAATATTTGTGCGGAAAAAGGCCGATTGGTTTGTGAACAGTGAATAAACACAAATGATGAGTAAATGATGTAAGTAAAAGATAGAGTCAGAAATTTGTTTCTGGAAGTTCGGACTTCAATGTCCTACGTCTCCCCTTCTTCCGCCTCGGAAGGTATCACTAGAAGACTTTGATGGTTACAGGACCTCTGCAAACACCCACCCACACAAGAAGCACTTGTATGGACTCCTAGACTCACTAACTTCACACGCAGACTTTGCTGCTGGTTACAAGTATCGAAAAGATGTTTTTGAACTGCTTCACAAAGCCAGTTCTTTACAGACTCAATCAAATGATATACAATGAATACACGTATATGAGACTGTAAACTCTCTGGTTTCTAATACAAAGAAACTTGATTCAACACTATGAACCAGAGAATGACTCGAAGATTTGTCTATGAAGATCAACCGAAGGTGTTCTTCGAGTCTTGTGAGCTTTTGAATATTTCAACAAGTAGATAGCTCTGGGAGTATTTTGACAGCGTTTCAGTAATAGAAATAGCAAGAAAGTTTTCTTCAATTCAAAGTAACTGCTATTTATACTCTTCGTTCAACGGTCGATGAATCCTTCAATGGAAAATAATCCCGTTTGAATTGCTGCCAAATTGTACACCGTAATCCTGCTCTACAGGTAAATGCTCATTGACAGTAACTGCTATTTATACTCTTCGTTCAACGGTCGATGAATCCTTCAATGGAAAATAAATCCCGTTTGAATTGCTGCCAAAATTGTACACCGTAATTCCTGCTCTACAAGGTAAATTGCTCATTGACAGAGCCAATTTGTCTTCTTTCCATTTCTGTGCAAACAATGAAAAACGGCCTCTGTACATCGTACTATTTACCCAAAATAGTACCTACGTTGTTTCCTCAATTTCAGGCAATTGTACGATTCTACATATCTTTTCCATTTTGAGTATTCGATCGTATTTGAATCAATTTAAACTTGTGCCTGAAATTACTTTGATAGCCAGATCCAATTTCCTTCATCGTGGTTTCAAATGTTGCGAATGGAAAATACTTTTATGCATCGACTGGTTTTCCACGTGTGATTTTCCAGCGCCTGGTTCTTTATATAATCCAACGACTGGTTTTTAACGCGAAGTCAAAACGCTGTCGTATCAACTATATTCAAGCGACATCGTTTTGGCTACAATCACCCTCGACTGGTTGAATAAAACCCTGTAGCTCTCGTCTGGATATAGCACCACTGTAGCTTGCGTCTGGTTTCAATACGGTGTCGCTTCAACTAATTTAAACGCTGTCGTTTGCACATGCTACTATTTGAATCCCTGTGTCTGGATTACCAATACCATCTTGCGACTGGTTATTTAAAACGCTGAATTTTAACTCATCCATACGACATCGTTTTTCTAAATCCTCGATTGGTTATATACTTCACTGTTGCTGCGTCTGAATTACAAACTACTGTTCACTGCGTCTGGATACAAACCAACTACTGTAGTTCTCGTCTGGTTGATTACTTTAATACGCCGTCGTTTCTAGTACAAATGCTTGCGTCTTGATACACTGTTCCTTGCGTCTGAATATTAACAACGATCCTGTCGACTGGTTCCTTCTTTCCTATTGTCAACACCAAATTTAACTGGTTCTATTT
The DNA here is from genome assembly GCA_001598015.1 of Dorcoceras hygrometricum. Lineage (NCBI taxonomy): Eukaryota > Viridiplantae > Streptophyta > Magnoliopsida > Lamiales > Gesneriaceae > Dorcoceras > Dorcoceras hygrometricum. The sequence goes on from KV009824.1 coordinate 49,480, forward strand.
TGTTATCACCAAAACTATAAATTTTATCCTAACAAGAATTCATACGGAAAAGGATTTCCCACATCCTAAACATCTTGTTCTAACGATCGGGCATAATTCGGTTCTCTTGGTCATTGAATTGAGGGCGCGTGGGAATCAATATCACGTGTTTGCCTTTCTTAACCAACGAGAATCATATCAAGCTCACTGTCCAGAGACCATTGGCTTGCGAAATTAAGAAGTTCGGATTAGAATTGGTGTCCAGTGATAGTGCTGTGATCTTGGCAGATCTCTCCATACGTTCAAATCTGATAGACCAGATCAGAGAAAGACAGTTGAAAGATGAGCAACTGATGAAGTGGGTTGAGAAAGACAAAGAGAGAGGTAGCAATCTCTATACCTCAGAGGGGGGAGCTGTTAGATATCAGGGCCGGATGTGGGTGCCCCAAGTAGACACCATGAGGACAGATTTAATGGCTGAAGCCCATACAGCCCCATACTCCGTACACCCGGGGAGTACCAAGATGTATAAGGATCTCCAGAAATTATATTGGTGGGCAGGCATGAAACGTGATATTTCCAGATTTGTCTCAGAATGTCTAACATGCCAAATGGTGAAAGCTGAACATCAAATACCAGCTGGAATGCTGAAGCCCCTGCCCATAAAAGAATGGAAATGGGAGAGTATTTCTATGGATTTCGTGGTTGGATTGCCCACAACTGCCCTAGGATACAATTCAATATGGGTTATAGTAGACAAACTCACTAAGTCAGCTCACTTCATACCAGTTAAGAAAACTTATGATGTGAGCAAGTATGCCAATTTGTATGTGAAAGAAATAGTGAGGTTGCATGGTGTTCTAGTTTCGATTGTATCCGATAGATATCCAAGGTTTACGTCAGCTTTCTGGAATAGTTTACATAGAGATTTGGGTACTAAGTTAACCTTTAGCACAGCTTTTCACCCCCAAACCGACGGTCAATCAGAAAGGATGATTCAGATTTTAGAAGATCTACTCAGGGCATGTATCATAGATTTTTCAGAAAGTTGGGATCTAAAGTTACCATTGGTAGAATTTATGTATAATAACAGCTTCAAAGCTTCGATACAGATGGCCCCATATGAAGCTCTCTATGGTCAAAAATGTCGAACACCTCTTCAATGGGATGATGTAGGTGAACAGACTGGTTTAGGCCTAGATGTGATACAGCAAACAGCTGAAGCTGTTAGGAAGATAGGGAGCGGATGAGAACAGCTCAAAGCAGACAGAAGAGTTACGCTGATAATAGACATCGAGAGCTAAGTTTTTAAGTCGGCGATCACGTGTTTTTAAAAGTAGCTCCGATGAAAGAAGTGATGCGTTTTAGGAAGAAAGGAAAGCTGAGTCCAAGATATATTGGTCCTTATGAAATTGTGGACAAAATAGGAATGATGGCTTATCGATTAGCATTGCCCCCGCATCTGTCTTCAGTGCATAGTGTGTTTCATGTTTCAGCTTTGAGGAAATATATTCCCAAGCCGTCGCATATACTAAGCTACGAGCCAATTCATTTGGAACCAGATCTGAGTTACGAAGAAAAACCCGAGAGGATTCTTCTTAGAGAGATTAGGAAGTTGAGGAATCGTAGTATTCCAATGGTTAAAGTACAATGGTCTAACCAGACAGAACGAGAAGCTACGTGGGAAACCAAAGCTTATATGCATAGTTTTTACCCAGAGCTGTTTCGTAGAAAATTTTTTGGACGAAATTCAATAAGGAGGGTAGATTTGTAGCGCACCAAAATCTATAGGGCCACAATTTACCCTTTTTATTTTAAGGGCCATTTTGATATTTCAAAATTCAGATTTCAGCTTAAGTTAGTTTTATTTATTTAAAGCTGATTTCTTTTCTTTCAGATTTGAGACACGGAGCAGAAGGTTCCAGACAGATTTTGCCCCAAGCACAAACTCGAGCAGATTTCAGATTTCGTAAATAAGAATGCTAATAAATGAGCAATTTGTTATTTTTTTTAAATCTTTTGGAAAATTACAAATTAAAATAGTGAGAGGGAGTTTTTATCAAATTTTAAAGTAAAGGGCATGGTGTGCCATGCTTAATGATTGTACTTTTCACCCGCTACAAACCTCACTCTCATATATTAATGATTTCATGAGGATAGAACTCATTTTACTTGCCAAGAAATTTCTTGCGTACTCTCAAAATTCTAAGGAGCTCGTCGTTGGTGCTTGAGGAGGTCTTCTGCCGAAACCCACTGTTATTCGTGAAACATACTAAACCTCTAATTTTTTTTTGAAAGTAGATGTGGAATAAACATTTAATAAGCTATAAATAAAACCATAACCTAAAGCGTTTAAAAAAATATCGTCTCGACATCCGTTTAAAACGAATTGCAAAACATCCTCAATCCACATCACACGGGCTAACATAAAAATCAGAGTATTCAAAACTGTTTGCGGAAAACATGTCTAAAAGCAAAGGCATAAAATAACTGAGTGGTCATGGGGTAACAGCCGCAGCGGCGCATCAGACGTCCTCATCGTCGGTCGGAGTAATCTCATCATCATGCTCACCTGCACCATTTAAACCTAGTGAGCCTAAAGGCCCGGCATGCTCGATCCGCTAATAACAAGGTACATATAATAAAACCACATACATGCACATAAGTCTAGGAACATAATTTCATGACATGCGTGCTTGAAAGAACTTAACGTTAAAACATACTGTAGTCATACATACTTCATCACATAACATATATGTTAAGGCATAACATAAACATAACATAACTTAAAAGAACATGTGAGTCGTATCCATGAAGTGAAAGCCATTAATTGGATTGATCAATCTATAAACCAACGTACGTGGCGGTGTGGTTCACCCCGATGTCACACGAGGATCCCTATATGTCACACCTATAAGTTGCCACTTCACCCCGATATCACACGAGGATCCACAGGCTGCCACTTCACCCCGATATCACACGAGGATCCATAGGCTCATACATTAACAGGGGATCCCCGGGCCCATCTACCCGGCTAACTCCCATCATTACTTTGCCCCACAACAATTCAATTCCTCAAAAATATTTTTCCTTTTATGCCTTAACATAACTTAAACTTTCATGATGCATGCGTTTCATAAAATCATGCAACTTTAAAAATCCTTGGCCCATCAATATTTATTTAATTTCCTTAAAACATTTCATAATCAAATGCATAGCATAATACGTATATAATTAAATATATATTCATGGGCCTATGCATTATTTTCCTCGGCCCGGTCAAGGACTGGCTCAAGAGACTGGCCCAATAATTCTAACCCAAAGCCTGAACTAACTTAAAATCATATTAAACCCAACTCAAACTAGGCCCAACCACTAAGGATAACCCTCCTTAAAATTATTTGAAGGACTCGGCCCAACATCGTTAAAAGAGGCTTAAAACTCATTAAAATAAATATCGGCCCAAAATCCACTAATTTGGCTAAAAATCCAATTTACTTCAAATTCCAGCAACTTAAAAAATAGATTTTTGACTTAAAATCGTTGACCCGAAATCATTTTGACCGAAAATACAATTTTTACTTCAAAAGTTGACTTGACCCGATAAAAACGACTCGGACTTTAAAAATAAAATTACCCGGCCCATAATTAAAATAACTCGGACCGGACTTAAAATATTTGACTCGACACTTGACCAACTCGACCCGGCCCGATTTAACCGACCCATCGGCCCAAGCCCATCTTCCAATTACCCTACACCAAAAACACACACACAACATGGTGCCGCCGCGACCAGCAGTCACTTATCACGTTCGTTCTCCATGCTCCATCCACCACTGCCGGAGAACTTCTGGCTGGACCATCCCCAGGTCGATACGGTTCTAACGTGACCGACCTTGGCTCAAACCGTTGGCTAACCAGGGAGAAGTGGTCGCTGCAAGTGGACGCTCCAGCCATGCGGCGCCGTTGCGACCACCTGCTGGTCTTCGCGTTTTTTCTCCCTGATCCAGCCACCAATGCCAGAGCCCTTCCGTATGGACTACCCTCAGGTCCAGACGGTTCTAACATGACCAACCTTGCCTCAAACCGTGGCCTAACCAGGGAGAACTAGTCGCTGCAAGTGGACGCACCAGCCATGCTGCGCGCCGTCGCGACCACCTCCTGGTTCTCGCGATCATTCTCCCTGATCCGGCCACCAATGCCGGAGCCCTTTCGGCTGGACCACCCCCAGGTCCAGAAGATTCTAACGAGAGCAGACACAGCCCCAACCGTGGTCGCACGAGAGCGCACGACCCTGGATAAGGCGACGCACTGTGCAGCCGCAGAACACACAGGAGAAGGTGTTTTGCATGCAGCCACTGGTTTGACCCTTAATCTCCCACTTAGAACCACTACAAACCACCCCTAGGACCCCCATGAACCCATTAAGGTCGAGCCATAACCCCTCAAGCAGTCCATCAACCGAAGCCATGCAAGAAAGTTCGAAAAACCGTGAGATGCACATGAAACAATACGTGATCATGGACGGATGCAAAGATCTGAAACATTCACATAAAAGTCATGCATAATCTTTGTAAAACAGTGTATTATGATCTAAATGGTGAGAAAAAAAGAATAAAACATGCCTTGATCGAAAAAGAAGTGGAGATACGCGTTACCGGAGCGGAGGACAATTGAGAAGACCAACACCTTTGAGTTTCAACCAAAAGCTTGCAAGTTTCGGCCACCTAGGGGGAGAAGAGGGCTGAAGTTGGATGATGAAGGGAGGGTTTAGGTTAATTTTCGAAATTGTGGAGAAGGGTGAATGAAAAGTGTACAAAAGAGCCCTTCCACCTTGTTTTATTAAGAAAATAAAAGGCTATTCCAATACTAACCCTCATCTATTTACAAAGGCTTAAAAATATTTAAAGTTCAGAATTCAAGCCTTTAATTTTCGTAATATGTGGCCTCTAAAATTTAAAAGTGTAGTAAAAGTCATAAAAATGGCCCGTATAGGCGAAAAACGGGTCCCCCTTGGTAACCATGCATAAAATCACATTTTTTTGGAAATGGTGCATAAAATAAAAAATATTTTAGCTTTAAAATATGTCTAAGGGTTAAAACATTTAAATATTTTCGATTTGGTCGTCTGTTAGGATAAAATTTATGGTTTTGGTGATAACAAAATGGAACAAGTTATCTGGTGTTGTCTATTGGAAAGAAAAACCAGTCGACTGGAATGCTTTTTAGTTGCGAGGAACAGTATATCAAGACGCAAGCTTTTGTATTAGAAACGACGGCGTATTGAAGTAATTCTACCAGTCGCAGTGAACAGTTATCAGTTTCCAGTCGCAGTGAACAGTTATCAGTTTCCAGACGCAGTGAACAGTTATCAGTTTCCAGACGCAGTGAACAGTTATCAGTTTCCAGACGCAGTGAACAGTTATCAGTTTCCAGACGCAGTGAACAGTTATCAGTTTCCAGACGCAGTGAACAGTTATCAGTTTCCAGACGCAGTGAACAGTGGGTAGAATTCAGTCGCAGTGAACAGTGGCTCTTATCCAGTCACAGTTATCAGTACAGTGTAACCAGTCGAGAGCTTTGCAAACGATGTCGTATGTTTAAGTCAAAACGACAGCGCTTAAATAACCAGTCGCCAGATAGATTTGACAATCCAGTCGCAAGACCTCATACTGATAGCATGTGCAAACGACAGCGTTTTATTTAGTTAAGAACCAGTCGGTCGTGGTTAGCGTACTGTACGGTCCTTTCAATCCATATATCCCGATTGGCTCCGTGGATGAGCAATTTACCTTGTAGTGGAGCAGGATCTACGGTGTACTATTTTGGCAGTAATTCAAACGGGATTCATTTTCCTTTGAAGAATTAATGTTACCGTTGCAGTCGAAGCCTATAAATACCAGCAGCAGTGTCGAAGAAAACACAAAACTCGCTAATTATCATCTTGCTGCAACGCTGCCAAAATTACTACAGAGCTTTTTCTCTTCGTTGATATTTCAAAAAGCTCACAGACTCGAAGAATACAACAGTCGTTCTTCATTTGAATTACCTTCGAGTCAAATCTTCTGGTTATCGTGTTTCCTTGTTGAAACCAGAAGAAAATTTACAGGCTCTAGTTTCGTTCTTTCATTGTAGTATTTGATAGAGTCTGTAAACGAACTGTCTGTTAAGAAGTTCGTAAAACGTTCAAATCATTGTAAACCAGCAGCGAAGTCTGCGTCAAGTTGTGGTGTAAAGCGCTAGGAGTTCTCAAGGCTGTTGGCTTTGGGATTGGGTGTTTGTAGAAAGGCTACTCACATCAAAGTCTTTTAGTGCTACCTTCCGAGGAGGAAGAAGGGGAGACGTAGGATATTCATATCCGAACTTCCAGAAACAAACTCTTGACTTGAACTTTTACTTACGCATTTATTTACAGTCGCACACTGTTTATTGTTCACAAACTAATCGGCCTATTTCCGCACATTTATTGTGGCCGAGAAGTTTGCATAAGACTGAGAATCCAAAAGATTTTAAAAAGCATTTTGAAATAGAAAAATCGAAGGAGTTCATTCAACCCCCCCCTTCTGAACTCCTATTTTGCTAGTGATCCTATTTCCGGGGACCATCTTCGTCTCCGGACTCGTCCCCGCTTACCAGAACTCAAACCGTATCGTAAAGTGACATGCACAAGTAAAGCATAAAATCATCATGTAAACACATAAATGACATGCAAATAATGCTAACATAAAGTTTTCCCCCTAGTCATGCACTCATTTCTATGTAATCCGAATTTCGGGATGTTACACTTCGTGTTTCCAATTAAGGCAAGTAAAAACTGATTCTTTGCTACACTATGAAAGTATATATTGTTTTCTCCAGTTCTGTGATTGCTTGCCTGTTTTACGCCCAAGTTTTTTGCTCATGTTTATGCTCTTGCTTGATTTACAAAAATGAATGATCGGGTTCACAGAGTTGTTTCTGTTTTAAAACTCTCCAAATGTGTTTTCGTAAGATGGAAGCTGATTTTAAAACCATTGAGCTGTATAGATTTGAGTTTTATGTAAGTAAGAACTTATTGTTCTGGTGAATGGCGGTGTTTGAATTGACTCCAAGAAATCGGTGATGCTGGTTAAATAGGGATTTTGTACCCGTTGATAGGCGGAGCTGGTATCTTTGGTTGTCGTCGGGATACTGTAGCACTAGTTCCATAGTCAAATCTTTTTATTTCACGCTAGCATTATGATTCTTGAGTCAAATCTGTTTTCGCATGTCAAATCTGTTTCGCACCCATTCACTGTTTCTACAGTCAAAATATGTTTCCCGCTACCGATATTATCCCAGAAGACAAATCTGCTGTCACATTAGCGCTACTATCCCTATAGTCATATCTGCTTTAATGCTAGCAATACTGTTCACATAGTCAGATCCGATTCTCACATCTGTTTCACGCTAGCGACACTATTCCCATAGCCAAATCTGTTTTCCCTGACTGAGATCTGTTTCGTACCCGAGTACTGTTTTGCTAAGCCAAATATGTTTCCACGTCCGTGATATATCTCCTATAGCCAAATCTGTTGCTCAGTGAAATTTTAAAGAGAAATGAGATTTTAAAGGAAGTGAACCCCAATGATTGCTGATCCGATTTCGATCAAATGATTGTTTAAAGGAAGTAATGTTCATCTTTAAAAGATTTATGGCGTAGATAAGAGATGATCATATTGGAAGGGTGAGCTAGCTGTCAAAGGAATCAATTTCCCCTTCATATTGTTAACTGAATTCAGATGTAGCTTGATCAAGCGCCAACGGACCTAAGAAGAGCTTCTAAGCCATAAGTCACACGAAAATATAGATGTGATCTGGGTTGCTTCCCCAAATCTGATTTTCACGAAGGGAAATTATGTTTAACTGACTTCCTTTAAACTACGATTATTTATGTTATGATGCAATCACAGCTATACGACGGGATCCATTAGCATTGCCCTCGGGACCGATCACAAGAGGACGCAGCAAGAAGTTCAAAGAAGCCCTTCACGGACTCGTTCTGAGCAACCAAAAAATGTTTAAAGAAGAGGGGAATCCCGCATATGAAAAGCTAGCTGTAGGGTTAAGAGATTATATTGTCAATATTATTCAAGTCCAAGACTAGCAAATGAAGATGAACAAAAGAAAACCGAGTACATGCATGCGCTGCATGCATAGGACATTTGGTTTCGCATGCATAGGACATTTGGTTTGTTTTGGCTTTTAAATTACTTTCCTTAGGATAAGATTTTCAAATAGTATTAGATAAGGTAAGATTTTCAAATAGTATTAGATAAGGTAAGATTTTCAAATAGTATTAGATAAGGTAAGATTTTCAAATAGTATTAGATAAGGTAAGATTTTCAAATAGTATTAGATAAGGTAAGATTTTCAAATAGTATTAGATAAGGTAAGATTTTCAAATAGTATTAGATAAGGTAAGATTTTCAAATAGTATTAGATAAGGTAA
>KV009824.1:57944-85249 GCA_001598015.1 Dorcoceras hygrometricum
CAAGGATCGACTTTCGTCTCTCTAAGAAAAATCTTTCCCATCTGAGTGACACACACCTGAGTGCGAGTGATTTCCTTGGAGTGAATAGTGAGGTTTTTGGTGAGGCACAAAATTTTTTTTTTCTAACCTTTTCTTGCAGGTAAAAATGTCAGAACGAAGGACCGAGAAGGAGGTGGGCGAGGGTTTGAACCCAGGGCTTTCCAAGGTTGAAATGGAAGCCTTGTTTGGCGAAGTTACTAGGATGGTAAGGTCTGAGTTGGAACTCCTTCATGATAGAATGAGTAGGCTGGAGGTTAGTGCGAGTGGAGGTAAGCCAAAATAAAAAAAAAGCGAGAGTGAATTTGAGGGGGAGCATAAGTAAAAAAAAAATGAGAGTGAATTTGAGGGGGAGGATGAGTTTGAGGAGCACAGTGAGAATTGGGGCAGGAATAAGCGAGAGCAAGGGTACGGCAGGGGTAGGCATGCATCAATGCGTGGGCGATACAATGAGGGGGCGAGAGAGGATAATAATGTGAGTAGCATTAAGATGAAGATCCCTTCTTTTCAAGGAAAATCAGACCCGGAGGCGTATCTCGAGTGGGAAAAGAGGGTAGAGTTCGTGTTTGATTACCACCATTACTCCGAACTTAAGAAAGTTAGGTTGGCGGTGGTGGAGTTTTCGGATTATGCACTTCTCTGGTGGGATCAACTAGTGGCAAATAAGAAGCGGTACAATGAGAGGCCTACTGAGACATGTGATTAAATGAAGAGGATTATGAGGAAGAGGTTTGTACCCAACCACTATTATCGAGAGATGTTTAAGAGGTTACAAAGCTTGAGGCAGGGAACAAAGAGGGTGGAGGATTACTACAAGGAGATGGAAACTGCCATGATTAGGACTAATATTGAGGAGGATGATGAGGCTACAATGGCGAGGTTTTTATGTGGACTGAATCGGGAACTCCAAGACCAAGTGGAGCTTAGGCACTACATTGACTTGGATGAGATGGTGCAAATGGCGATCAAGGTGGAGCAACAAATCAAGAGACGAGGAGTGGGACGCACCACCTATCAAGCCGGAAGCTCAGCCTCTACTTGGCGTCCAAACCCGGTAGGACGAGAGGAGGGCAAGGTAGGGAATAAAACCAAACACGAAAGTAAACCAGAGGCATCTGGGCAAGGACTACAAGGTAATTCTGCAACCCCTTCTAATCGAACAAGAGACATTAAATGCTTTAAGTGCCAAGGGTTTGGCCATATTGCTAGCCAATGCCCGAACAAGAGGGTGATGATCGTGGACGCCACTGGTGATTTGGTTTCAGAAAGTGAGGGTGTTGAGGATATTGATAGTGATAGTATGCCTGAGTTGGAAGACCCTAGTGAGGGTTATGAGGCTGTTGTGGGGGAATCTCTTGTGGCTAGGCGTTTATTGAGCACGCACATTAAAGACGAAGAAGATAGCCAAAGGGAGAACTTATTTCACACTCGTTGCTTTGTGAGTGGGAAAGTTTGTTCTGTTATCATCGATGGGGGTAGCTGCACTAACGTGGCTAGTTGTGAGTTAGTAAACCAATTGGGGTTGACAACTTTGAAACATCCAAAACCCTATAGGTTGCAATGGTTGAATGACTGTGCGGAGGTGAAGGTGACTAAGCAAGTGTGAGTACCTTTTTCCATTGGAAAATACGAGGATGAGGTGACATGTGATGTGGTGCCCATGCAAGCTTGTCATATCCTTTTGGGGCGCCCATGGCAATTTGATAGGAAGGTGACGCACCATGGCTATACCAACAGGTATTCTTTTATATCAAAAAATAAGAATGTGGTGCTTATTCCGTTATCTCCAAGACAAGTATTGGAGGATCACTTCAAAAAAAAAAGGGAAACAAAGAGTGATGTGGTCGAAAAAAAGAGTGAACAAAAAAGTGAGATGACCACAAATAGAAAAGAAAAGAGTGAATGTGGTCGAAAAAAAACGAGTGAACAAAAAAGTGAGATGACCAAAAATAGAAAAGAAAAAAAAGATGTGGTCGAAAAAAAGAGTGAACAAAAAAGTGAGATGACCACAAATAGAAAAGAAAACAGTGATGTGGTCGAAAAAAAGAGTGAACAAAAAAGTGAGATGACCACAAATAGAAAAGAAAACAGTGATGTGGTCGAAAAAAAGAGTGAACAAAAAAGTGAGATGACCACAAATAGAAAAGAAAAAAAACTTCAACGACAGGTGAGTGAGCTTTTACTTAAGGGCTATGTGCGTGAGTCCATGTCACCTTGTGTTGTGCCTGTTTTATTGGTGCCAAAGAAAGATGGATCTTGGCGGATTTGTGTAGATTGCAGGGCTATCAATAACATTACTATCAAGTATAGACATCCCATACCTAGACTAGATGATATGTTGGATGAGTTGCACGGGTCTACCATCTTTAGTAAAATCGATCTTAAAAGTGGTTACCATCAGATTAGGATGAGGGAAGGTGATGAGTGGAAAACTGCGTTTGAGACCAAGTATAGCTTGTATGAATGGTTAGTGATGCCATTTGGCTGAACGAATGCACCGAGAACTTTTATGCGACTAATTAATCATGTCCTGCGTACATACATTGGTAAGTTTGTAGTGGTTTACTTTGACGATATCCTGATATATAGCAAACATTTGGATGAGCATGTTGAGCACTTGAGGCTCGTACTAACAACACTTAGGGCGGAACATCTATATGCTAATTTCAAGAAGTGTGTGTTTTGTACGGAAAAACTTGTTTTCCTTGGATATGTTGTGAGCTCTCAAGGTATACAATTGGATGAAAAAAAGGTGAGTGCTATTCGTGATTGACCAACGCCTACTACTGTCGGTCATGTTCGGAGCTTCCATGGCCTTGCCAGCTTCTACAGGAGGTTTGTAAGAGATTTTAGCACACTAGCAACACCTATAACAACGGTGATCAAGAAGAACGCTCCTTTCCATTGGGGCGCGGAGCAAGAGAAGTCCTTTCAAATCATTAAGCAAAAACTGATTAATGCTCCTGTACTTGTGTTGCCTGATTTTTCTAACACTTTTGAAATTGAATGTGATGCTTCAGAATTAGGTATTGGGGGAGTGTTAATGCAAGGAGGAAGGCCCGTTGCTTACTTTAGCGAGAAACTTACCGGTGGCGCGTTGAACTACCCAACTTATGACAAGGAGTTGTACGCCTTGGTGAGGTCTCTTGAGGCATGGCAGAACTACCTTAGGCCGAAGGAGTTTGTGATTCACACGGATCATGAGTCTATCAAGCACCTTAGAGGGCAGCAGAAGCTTAACTAGATGCATGCCAAGTGGGTGTCATTCATCGAGACATTTCCCTATGTGATAAAGTACAAACAAGGTAAGGAAAACATAGTGGCCGATGCACTATCACGAAGGTACGTTTTATTCTCCACCCTAGGTTCGAAGTTCTTGGTATTTGAACATGTAAAAGAGTTATATGCACTAGATGATGATTTTAAGGATGTGTTTGAGTGTTGCATGCATGGAACACATGAAAAATTTTATTTGCATGAGAGGGGTTCTTATTTAGGGAACATAGATTGTGCATCCCTAAGTCTTCCATTAGATAATTTCTTGTTAAAGAAGCGCATGGGGGTGGCCTAATGGGACATTTTGGTGTGGCTAAGACCTTGAACACATTGCATGAACATTTTTTTTGGCCTCATATGAAACGTGATGTCCAGCGTCATTGTGAAAGGTGTATAACATGTAGACAATCAAAGTCTAGGGTACAACCCCATGGGCTGTATATGCCACTTCCTATTCCTACTGAACCTTGGGTTGAACTATCTACGGATTTTGTTCTGGGGCTACCTAGGTCTAAGAAAGGAAGGGACTCTATTTTTGTGGTGGTTGACCGTTTCTCCAAAATGGCTCATTTTATTGCATGTCATAAAGCGGATGATGCTTCTAATGTGGCTGAATTGTTCTCTAGGGAGGTTGTTAGACTGCATGGGATGCCTAGGAGCATTGTTTCTGATAGGGATACACGATTTTTGAGTTACCTTTGGAAGACGCTATGGTGCAAGCTTGGTACTAAGTTACTCTTTTCTACTACTTGTCACCCTCAGACGGATGGGCAAACTGAAGTTGTTAATAGGACTTTAGGGACACTATTGCGTGCCATAATAAGCAAGAATTTAAACAGTTGGGAAGATTGTTTACCTTTTGTCGAGTTTGCATATAATAGGAGTGTTCACTCTACTACAGGGTTTTCTCCATTTGAGATTGTATATGGTTTTAACCCACTAACTCCTATGGATTTGTTGTCTCTCCCTATGAGTGAAAGATTGAACTTGGATGGAAATAAAAAGGCTGAGTATGTGAGAACTCTACATGAGAAATTCAGAACCAACATCGAGAAGAAGATTCAGCAATACACCAGACAAGCCAACAAAGGAAAGAAGAAGGTTACTTTTGAGCCTGGAGACTGGGTGTGGCTGCACTTAAGGAAAGAACGGTTCCCAGAGAAGAGGCGTTCCAAACTCTTACCAAGGGGCGATGGACCATTCCAAGTGCTAGAGAAGATCAATGACAATGCCTACAAGTTGGATCTACCCGGTGAGTATAATGTGAGTTCTACTTTTAATGTTAGTGACCTCTCTTTATTCGATGTAGGTCACGATCAAGATTTGAGGACAATTCCTTCTCAAGAGTGGGAGGATGATGCAATCACGGCTATACGACGGGATCCATTTGCATTGCCCTCGGGACTTATCACAAGAGGACGCAGCAAGAAGTTCAAAGAAGCCCTTCATGGACTCATTCTGAGCAACCAAGAAATGTTTAAAGAAGAGGGGAATCCCGCATATGAAAAGGTAGCTGGAGGGTTAAGAGATTATATTGTCAATATTATTCAAGTCCAAGACTATCAAATGAAGATGAACAAAAAAAGACCGAGTACATGCATGCGCTGCATGCATTGGGAAGGAATCCTTAGGACTCTAGGAAACAAGTTTATATATATGTTAGGAGATGTATTTCGAAATTCATTGAATTTTTATGATTAAAAACCTTTTGTTTTCTTGCAAACTTGGTGTTTACTCAAAAAAATCAAACTTATCAAAGTCTATAACTTTGTGGCGTTTGTCGGTTGATCTTCGCACGGATTGTCAAAGACGAGTTCCTTTGAAGGTTCGTTTGAGATTAATCGTTTTCTTTTCGTTGTGATTTTTGTTTCCTTTGAGAATTCATACGGAAAAGGATTTCACACATCCTAAACATCTTGTTCTAACGATCGGGCATAATTCGGTTCTCTTGGTCATTGAATTGAGGGCGCGTGGGAATCAATATCACGTGTTTGCATTTCTTAACCAACGAGAATCATATCATTGTACGTGTCTGCCTGCACTATGTGATCTTTGTTATTCTCAGTTTTTGCTTACTGAGCCCCTAGGCTCATTAGCTTTTATGGTGCAGGAGAATCAGATCTGGGGCAGACGGGAGGCGGGAGCTGAACTAGCTTTGGTGTATGTGTTTATCGAAGGCCAGCGTTTACGTGTCAGTGTTGTTTTTGATCTTTCGTCAAATCTGTACTCAGATCCATTACAAAAATGGAGAATTCATATAGAGTTCCAGTAGTTGTAATATCGTATTTTGTAACTTGAACCTCAAATCTGTTAGTCAAATCTGTTGTTTCTATTTTATTTTGGCGCCACTGGTTCAATTGTTTTGTATATCGCTCTCGTAAGGTATAAAACTTGCGATATTTTGCTTTCAGCCTTCTATTTCCTTCTTTATTACATTTAATTCAAATCCGTTGATACCCATGGGCATGGGTGTCACAGGTCTGACCTGACCTGACGTTCTATTCTGAATTCATATGACTATTCCGACTCGACCTGATTTATTTTGTTCTATTCTGAGTTAACCTCTTTGACCAGACCTAACTTATTATGTTCTGTCCTACGTTGACTGTTCGGATCTGACCCCTTATGTTCTGTTCTGATCTGACCTATTTGGTCTGATCTGATTAGACCTATATATGTTCTATCCCAACTGGTAAACCGAACTAACCTGCTCAGAACTATTTTCGATACACAATTTGTTCTAATTTTGAGAGCACCCGAACCCACGGGGTCACGGATTTTGGGTGAATTAAATTTTGAAATAAAAATAAGGGCTAAACGGCAATTTTTTATAAGCTGTATTTCTTATAACTTAGGAAAATTTCGAAACACAAACACAAAACTGACATACAAACGTTAGTCGCCATGTACTGAAAATTTGCGGAAAACAGATTTCATATATATACTGCAATTGCGATATTACAACATCTGAAATTCTATATGAATTTACTACTGTTGCAATAGATCTAATACAGATGTCTATGATAAAAGACAACAACAGCTAAGACACGGAAAACGCTACCCATAGATAAACACTTCACCACCCAGCTGTCTCAGCTTCCACCTTCCGCTTGTCCCTTAACTGTCTAACCTGCACCATTTTAAAAGCTAATGAGCCTAGGGGCTCAACAAGTAAAATCTGAGTAACAACAAAGTCATTTAACACAGGAAGACATCTGAAAATTTACATAACTGAGTTTAAAGGAAATTCATTTAAACATAAGCATTCTTTCGTAAACTTTCTTTAAACTTTCCTTCTTTAACATTCTTTCATAACTTTCGTAAGCTTGGATGCAGGGACAATAACCAAGATCCCTTCATTATTTTCTTAAAGTTTAGAAATTATGGTTTAGAAGCTCTCCTTAGGTCCAACGTGCACTTGATCAAATGACTTCTGATATCAGTTCTAGCATATAGCTCATTGTGAAGAGGCAACCGACATCTGGACGACTGCTCACCCTTCCTTTATGAAAGGGCAACTGACATCTGGATAATTGCTCACCTTTCCTTTATGACTGTCTGTTTCTATGCCATAAATCCTTAAAATAAACTTTTGTTCCTTTAAACTGCTTATTCTTTGAAATCTTCTTTGAAATTTCCTTTGAAAATCATCAGGGTGCACTTCTTTTAAAACTCGCTTCCCATTTTAAAACTTACTGGGTATCAGATTTGACTACTGGAAAACAATCACTGAAATAGAAACAGATTTCTCTAAAATAAACTGTACTGGAAAGCGAAACAGATTCCTCAGTTGGAACGTAACGTTGAACAGATGTGAACAAGGAACAGTACTGTTAGCGTGGAACAGATCTGACTATGAAAATTACATCGCTAACATTGAAACAGATGTCGTGGGTCAACTCAGATGTCAACGCAGGAACAGTTTTTGGAAGATAAACAAATGTATGTAATGGAATAGTGTTTAGGAATAAAATAGCTGCGACTTGGTCAACTCAGATGTCAACGCAACTAAGTTGGTCAACTCAGATGTCAATGGATAATCGCAAGGGACTCAGCAGTGAAGTATTTAATACTGTGAAATCTGACAAAAATCTGATATGTAGCGAAAACACGAATCTGAATTGAAAACTGCTGATTTAATTAAAAGATTTATTCGCTAACATAGGAAACAAAGTCTTAATAAGAACTCGGTGCTGCAACATCACGAACGACAAATACGATACCAGTTCTGCCTATCAAACCAGACTTAGTTTCTGATTCGACTAGCATCTCCGATTACATAGAGTCAAGCTCAGATGTTACCATTCACTAGAAGCAAAAACATTCATGAAAATACGTGACTCAAATTCGAACTCCTCAGTATCTTTAAACATCTTTTTCTTAAAACATACGGGAAAACATTAGAACCAGAAAACATATCTTTTGAACCCAATCTTTCTTTCTTAAACATTTCTGAACATACGTAAACATGAACTTAAACATAACTTTAAACATACAGGCAAGCAGATCCATAAAATGAGAAAATCAATATATGCTTCAAATGGTGTAGCAAAGGATCAGCTTTTACTTGCCTTTGAACTGAGCTTTACGACAGTAGTTTGTTCCCCCAGAGTTCCTCCTCCTCAAGCAATCACACGAGCTTCTTGGAAAATATTTGAAAGAACACAAAAGAGTTTTCTAAGTGAAAATGAACTTTTCCTTCGTAACAAGTATTTATATGGGAGGGATTAGTGGCATGTGAGGTGTAATCATTAAGAATGACAACCTTACCTAAAGTTGTAAAATTTTCCTCTCAATATTTTAGTTGGCAAATCTGCCAAACCTTTCTTTAAAGAAACCATTTTGTCCTCCTTAAGATCATTTAAACAAGTTTCTAAAATCTGCTCGTGTATTGCGCTTGGAGTGACATCTTCTGAACTTGCTGCGTCGTACCTCAATTCTGAAATCAATAAAATCAGCTTTCATAAAATAGCTTATGCTAACATTTAAATTGTCATTTCGACCCTTAAAATAAATAAGATGCATATATATGGTCCTATGGATTTTGGGGCGTCACAACTCTACCCTCCTTTTTGAAATTTCGTCCTCGAAATTTACTTACCAAACAGATATGGGTAAAGGATAAACATATCAGCTTCTGTTTCCCAAGTAGCTTCTCACTCAGATTGGTTAGACCATTGTACCTTAACCATAGGGATACTACAGTTTCTTAGCTTTATAAATTCTCGAAGAAGAATTTTCTCTGGTCTCTCTTCGTAACTTAAATCTGGTGCTAACTGGATTGGCTCATGCGAAGGGTTAGGAATATACTTCCTCAAAGCTGAAACATGAAAAATGCTATGCACTGCTGACAGCTGCGGGGGCAGTGCTAAACGATAAACTAGCGTTCCTATTCTTTCTAAAATCTCATATGATCCAATATATCTTGGACTCAGCTTTCCTTTCTTCCCAAAACGCATTACTCCTTTCATTGAAGCAATTCTAAAAAATACATGATCGCCGATTTCAAAACTCAGATCTCTTCTCCTATTATCTGTGTAACTCTTCTGTCTGCTTTGAGCAGCTTTCATTCATTCTCTTATCTTTCTAATAGATTCTGCTGTTTGCTCCACTACATCTGGTCCTAAACCAGATCTCTCACCAACTTCATCCCAGTGAAGAGGCGTTCTACATTTGTGACCATAGAGAGCTTCATATGGAGCCATATGGATAGATGCTTGAAAACTATTGTTGTACGCAAATTCTACCAATGGTAGCTTCAGATCCCAACTCTCTGAAAAATCCACAATACATGCTCTAAGCAAATCTTCTAAAATCTGAATCACCCTTTCTGATTGTCCATCTGTCTGGGGTGAAAGGCTGTGCTAAAGGTCAGCTTTTTACCCATAGATCTATGCAAATTTCCAAAAAGCTGAGGTAAACTTCGGATCCCTATCCGATACTATGGAAACTAGAATACCATGCAGCCTCACAATTTCCTTCACATACAAATCTACATATCTAATCACATCATAGGTTGTCTTGACTGGTAAGAAGTGAGCAGACTTAGTGAGTCTGTCTATTATAACCCAAATAGAATTATATCCTTGAACAGTCTCGGGTAGACCAACTACAAAGTCCATCGTTATACACTCCCACTTCCATTCTGGAATAGGCAGTGACTTCAATAATCCTGCTGGTCTTTGGTGTTCAGCTTTCACCAATTGACAAGTCAAACACTCAGAGACAAATCTGGCAATGTCTCGCTTCATTCTTGGCCACCAATACAACTTCTGGAGGTCCTTGTACATCTTAGTGCTCCCTGGATGTACTGTATATGGAGCTGTATGGGCCTCTGTCATAAGATCTGATCTCAAGGTGTCTACTTGGGCACCCAGATCCTGTCATGAAATCTGATTATTCCTTCTTCTGAAAAGTAGAGGTTGCTTCCTCTCTCTATCTTGCTTAACCCACTTCTGAAGTTGCTCATCTTTGGGTTGTCCCTCTCGGATCTGATCTATCAGATTTGACCTTATGGAGAGATCTGCCAAAACTATAGTACTACCGCTGGGCACTACTTCTATACCAGACTTCTCAATATCATACGCCAATGGTCTCTGAACAAAGAGCTGAGCTAATCCAACAGATTGCCTACTCAAGGCATCTGCTACCACATTAGCTTTTCTTGGGTGATAACTGATCAGGCAATCGTAATCATTCACTAGCTCTAGCCATCTCCTCTGCCTCATATTAAGTTCCTTCTGAGTGAAGAAATACTTGAGGCTCTTATGGTCAGTGAAGCCAAAACTATAGTACTACCGCTGGGCACTACTTCTATACCAGACTTCTCAATATCATACGCCAATGGTCTCTGAACAATGAGCTGAGCTAATCCAACAGATTGCCTACTCAAGGCATCTGCTACCACATTAGCTTTTCTTGGGTGATAACTGATCAGGCAATCGTAATCATTCACTAGCTCTAGCCATCTCCTCTGCCTCATATTAAGTTCCTTCTGAGTGAAGAAATACTTGAGGCTCTTATGGTCAGTGAATATTTCACACTTCTCCCCATAGAGATAATGTCTCCAGATATTAAGAGCAAAAACTACAGCTGCCAACTCCAAGTGATGCGTAGGATAATTCTTCTCATGATCCTTAAGTTGTCTGGAAGTATAGGAAATCACTCTCCGGTCCTGCATCAGTACAGCACCTAAACACATCTTTGACGCATCTATATAGATGACAAACTTTCCTTGATCAGATGACATAACTAACACAGGGGCTTCTATTAGTGCTTGCTTCAACTTGTCAAAGCTGATTTGACATTCTGGAGTCCATTCATACTTAACCAGCTTTCTCATCAGCGAGGTCAAGGGAACAGCTATCTTAGAAAATCCTTGGATAAATCGCCTATAATATCCGGCTAAACCCAAGAAACTCCTTATCTCTGAAACAGATCTTGGTACTGGCCAGTCACGAACAGCTTCTACCTTGGCTGGGTCAATTTATAATCCATCCTTAGATATAATATGACCTAAGAATGCTACTTTCTCCAACAAGAAGTCACACTTGCTAAATTTAGCAAACAACTGCTTATTCTTCAACACTTGAAGCACAGTCCTCAAATGATCGACATGCTCAAATCTGGTCTTAGAATACACTAAGATATAATCTATGAACACAACTACAAAGTGGTCCAGAAATGGTTGGAAAACTCTATTCATTAAATCCATGAAAGCTGATGGAGCATTCGTAAGTCCAAAAGGCATTACTAAGAACTCATAGTGACCATAACGAGTTCTGAAGGCTGTCTTATAGACATCTGGTGCCTTAATCTTTAACTGGTGGTAACCAGACCTTAAATCAATCTTAGAAAAGACTACTGATCCTTTCAACGGGTCAAAAAGATCCTCAATTCTAGGAAGGGGATATTTATTCTTAATGGCCAACTTATTCAGCTCTCTATAATCTATACACAACATCAGACTCCTGTCTTTCTTCTTAACAAAGAGAACAGGGGCTCCCCAGGGGGACGTGCTCGGTCTAACAAACCCTTTATTCAATAGATCTTGTATCTGTTCCTTTAGTTCCTTCATCTCTGATGGAGCCAATCGATAGGGTGGTCTAGAAACTGGAGCTGCTCCTGGAATTAAGTCAATCAAAAATTCCAGTTCTCTGTCTATTGTTAATCCATGTATATCCTATGGAAAAACCTTGGGAAACTCGTTCACCACCTGCACATCTGAAATTTGTGGCTTACTAATCATTGCTAAGGACGACAAGCTAGCCAAAAATCCTACCCCTCCTTTACTCAAACAGCGTTGAGCCTTAAGGGCTGATATAATACGGGGAATCCTCCAAACATGATTGGCTTCGAACTTAAATGGATCTCCTCGGGGTTGATTAACCACTACTATTCGCAGTTTAAAGTCTATCACTACTCCATACTTAGTCAACCTGTCAGGCCCCGTGCTAATTTCTAGCAATTAACACATAATAAGCGCATAAACACGGAAGCTAAAAATCAGGACTTAAAAATTTTTCGAAATACTATGGGCCTGAACTTCAAATCATACATTCAAAATATTCAATACTCAAAATATGAGTTAACTCAAACTCATACAACAAGTAACCACATAATATCAATTCAAAATACAGATCCCCAAATACATGATAACACGGGGCATCCCCCGGTTCAATACATATCATAAATAGACTGGGACTCAGGGACGCGGGGATCGACCAGCTGAACTTCCACTCTGCCCAGCTAGGTTACCTGAAACTCCTGCAAATGGTCAACGCAGACCCAAACAAGAAAAGCACGAAAACAAGTACGAGGTCAAGCCTCAGTACGAAGAGCTATCAAAGCATATAAACATGCAACATGCTATAATCAATGCTATGAATGCATGAGGGTTATCAAGAAATCGGATAGCTAGACCAGTCTATCAACTGGCAACTCAAATCAAGCCTCTATACCACGCACAGCCAATCATCCGGTGGAAATCATCGGTCCGTGATCATCGGGGCCCGTCAGCCCATCACAGCTCGGTGGTAGACACTCGAATCCAGTAGTAACCACTCCGACGATAGCGTTGGACTTTTCGGGCACGACTCAACAGTCGGCCAGTCACAACGTGGCACCCAATCAGGTAATCAAATCAATCTTTCAATTCAGGCTCAAGATGTATGCATGAATGCCATTCAATATCAATGCTCAATGCATACAAGGCATAATACGTGAAAACAGAATATATATCTCAAGCAATTCATATAACTGTTCCACGTAACACATAGCAGCAACTTCACAGATTTCACAACATTGAAATATAGACATGTTCACGCTCAAAGCTGCTAAGGGCTGCTCAATCGTACCTCGAATCCACAAATTCTACCTCACAAATTCAAACAGGGCACAGCAGCACTCACGACCAGAAACCAGCAGCTTTCACGATCTTCTCCAAGGTCGTTCTGCAGCTTCAAATGGGTAGCAATCGAAAGAGAAGTTCGTAAAGAACCCAGCGCCACCGAAAACACTCAAATCTTCGACGGAGAACGACGGAAATCTAGGGAAGAAAGCCTCGGTGAACAGTAGCTCTACGAGGGTTTGAGAAAGAAGATAAGAAATATCTGGCTCTCGATTATTCTAAGTGTCGATCAACACCTCTATATATAAACATCTCAAATCTCTCGACTGCTGCTCACCAATCCAGTCGTCTTGAACTGTAGGAATCTTACGACTGGCACTCATGCTTCCTACAACAAACCAGACGCAACAATCCAGTCGCAACTATCCAGTCGCAAGCTATCCAGTCGCAAGCTATCCAGTCGCAAGGCGCTAAACCAAAAGCTGGTAGACTCCTCACAACTGGTACCAGACGCAATCCTCGAAGCGTTTCAACTAATCCAGACGACGTCGCGTTGCTCTCGATCAACACCTCTATATATAAACATCTCAAATCTCTCGACTGCTGCTCACCAATCCAGTCGTCTTGAACTGTAGGAATCTTACGACTGGCACTCATGCTTCCTACAACAAACCAGACGCAACAATCCAGTCGCAACTATCCAGTCGCAAGCTATCCAGTCGCAAGCTATCCAGTCGCAAGGCGCTAAACCAAAAGCTGGTAGACTCCTCACAACTGGTACCAGACGCAATCCTCGAAGCGTTTCAACTAATCCAGACGACGTCGCGTTGCTCCCTCGACTGGTTCCTCAATTCCACAGCTGGTCACCCAGTCGCAATACAATTCCTCCCGCGACTGGTTCTTCAATTCTTAGACTGGTCATTCTCTCACGAGCGCAACGACTGCCAGATGCAACACAAGCGCAACAACTGATTTTTCCACCAGCTGCAAGCTACAGTAACCATCAAATTCCAAATCCTACCAGTCGTTGGCTACAGTACGGTTGATTCAATACTTGGAGGAATTCGACAACTCTATCTTCAAAATTCACGTGGCTAAACTCAAACAATAAAATTAACCACTAATCTAAATCTGAATCCTCACACAACCAATCTACTCCCAAAATTATATCGAACACCGGCATTGGTAACACAATTAAATTGGCAGTAATCAAATGCCCTTGAAGTCTAAGTCCTAAACCTCGAAACAAATCATGAGATACTAACTCTTCTCCCGAAGGTACTGTTACACAAAAGCCTATGGCTACTTGGTCAGGCTTGATGGGTAACTTCTTATCAAACTTGGCTGATATAAAGGAATGAGTAGCTCCTGAATCTATCAAAGCGATATAAGGAAATCCAGCAAACATAATACTACCCGTGACTACTGCCGAGTCTGGGTTGGCTTGATCAGCTGTAATCACGTAGGCTCTACTGGTCACCAGTTGCCTTGACTTTGGGCAATATTTCAAAATATGCCCTGGAAACCCACATCTGTAGCATACGTTCTG
Source organism: Dorcoceras hygrometricum (assembly GCA_001598015.1). NCBI lineage: Eukaryota > Viridiplantae > Streptophyta > Magnoliopsida > Lamiales > Gesneriaceae > Dorcoceras > Dorcoceras hygrometricum. The sequence continues at coordinate 72,155 of KV009824.1, forward strand.
TCCAAGTCTGCATTGACCAGGATGCATTGGCACTTAGGACACACTGGTCTACTGTTAATAGCTGGAACTGCACTAATGGGTTGGATCGGTAGAGGTTTCTGCTCTTGAGGCCTCTGCTGATTCTTATTCTGTTTCTTGAATGGCCTCTCATTGCTGAAAGGCCTGCCTCTTCTGCTGCCTTTCTTCATCAACATCTTTCCAGTCTCTTTCAATCCGCAGGGCTCTATCCACTGCTTCTCTGTAAGTCTTGGGCACAGATAGCCTAACATTAATCTTGAACATAGGCTTCAATCCTTCCATAAAATGGCTTAACTTCTCTTTTGGGTCGTTACCTATCAAAGGCACAAAGTAACACCCTCTTTCAAATGCCCGCACATATTCCTGTACGGTCATGCTCCCCTGTTTCAGGGTCAGAAACTCCCTCTTCAATTCAGAGCTCTTGTCTACCGTGAAGTATTGCTCAAAGAATACTTGTTTGAAATCTGTCCAAGTAAGGTTCAATAAATCCACAGACAGCTTAGCTCCTTCCCACCAAATCATGGCGTCATCTTTTAACATGTAGATAGCACACCTAGACCTATCTAAATCTGGAATCTGGAGGTACTCAAAGTTAACCTCCATCGACTTGTGTTAGGATAAATTTATTAGTTTTGGTGATAACAAAATAAGATAAGTAGCTTCTGGACAATCAGCCGTTACAATTAACAACAAAGTATATTTAAGTCAACGGGTTGATATTCAGCTGATGGTTGTTAAGTGAATGTTTTCAGATGCTTCGTTGAGAATTTCAGTTGATAGATATCAGATGTTGATATTCGGGATTATTTCTGAGGTTGAATTATTACAGGTTATCAGTTTCTGGTACTGGATCAGCCGTTGGTATAATCAGCCGATGGTTTGTAATCAGCAGATGAAGTCTTCAAGGGTCTTTCAGCAGGTGTATTAGTTTCAGACGCAAGTATTTGAGTGATAGCGTGTTTTGTTGAAGATTGCTAAACGACAGCGTTTGGATAAGTCAAAACGACAGCGTATTGGATTAGCGCTAAGATTCAGTCGATGAAGTTTGCGATGATGGTAATCAGCAGTTGCATTATTTAAGGGAAATCAGCAAATAGCTACAGTGCTTTTGAACTAGCCGTTACGTTATAAAGGGAGATATTTCAAGCGATCAGCTGATGCATATTTTCGGGTTTTGAAGCAATCAACCGTTGTATTCTTTCAAATGTTCAAGTCATCAGCTGTTGCACAAACGATGGATTGATTCAAACGTTCATATCAGAGGAAATCAAAGGTGAAGATTGAATCGTACATGTGCCTTAATTAAGGAGACAGTATCGGTACTATTCTGGGTAAATAGTACACTTTATCAGAGGGCGTTTTACGGTGTTTGCACAAATATGGAGAGACGCCAAATTGGCTCTGACGAAGTGCGACTTGCCTTTTGGTGGAGCAGAATTTACGGTGTAAAATTGACAGAAATTCAAAAGGAGATTTTGTTGCCTTTGGAGAAATTAATGACCGTTGAGAATGAAGACTAAAAATAGCCAGATTTTGAGTTGAAGAAGCTCTCTCTTCTCTTTGCCAAGCATTGAAGCTATTATTCACTGTCTTCACTACTCTTGAGCTTTTTAGGCTATCGATATTATCTTTCAAAAGCTCTACCAGTCACTGGATACACACCGCAATATCATTCAAGTCCAGTAACCAATCTCAAAGAACTTCATCGCTGATCTTCATAGCTATTACCTTCGAGATTCACAGCACTCAATAGATTTGCATTTCATCGATTGTATTCATTGTTGAGTCTGTAACAAACGCGCTATTCAAAGCCGTTTGAAAAAACATATTCACTTGTAAACCAACAGCTGTGTCTGCGTGATTGTTTGTGGAGTCGCTAGGAGTTCACCTTGAGCGAGGCTCGGTGACTGGGTGTTTGCAGAAGGGCTGTAAATCATAAAATCTTCTAGTGTATCCTTCCTAAAAAGGAAGAATGGGAGACGTAGGATATTTATATCCGAACTTCCAGAAACAAACTCTCGGCCTTAATCTTTTACTTAACGCATTTACTTACTGCTTTACTGTTCACTGATCGACTGACTTATTTCCGCCTATTATTTGTTAGCCAAGAGATCAGCAGTTAAACTGAGATACCTTAAATCTGGTAACTCGGATTTAAGTTAAGCGAGACGCTTGTAAAACTGTTTTAAGAGTTTCGAAAATTTAAAATACCAAGGAGTTCATTCCACCCCCCCTTTTGAACTCCTACAGCTGTTTTTCGAACCATATTGATCCTATCAATTGGTATCAGAGCCTGCGCATCTCAGTTATTGAACAGTTGTTATTTGTGCGTTATTATATCTTAATATGTCTACTTTTCACAACAAGATTCCCATGTTTTCCAAGGAGGACTACGATGATTGGAAGATTCGCATGCAGGCGCATCTGGCTGCTCTAGATGATGAAATGTGGGTGGTTATCACTGAAGGGCTGCTGAAAATAATGAAGCCGAATCTAGCTTTTGCTATATCCAATGGCGAGCCTCAGTTCCTAGAGAAGAGCAGACATGAGTATACCAGTGAAGACAAGAAGAAAGCCAATCTGGACAATGTGGCTAGGGACATCCTATACAAGACGCTGGACAAGGACAAAAACATGTTCAGCAAAATCAAAACCTGCACCACAGCTAAAGACATTTGGGAAAAGCTAACTCAAATATGTGAAGGAAGTGACGAAACGAATGAGAACAAGATGACGGTGGCTTAGCAGAAATACGAGTCAATAAAGATGAAGGATGGTGAAACAATGACGGAATTTGATGAAAGGTTCAGCGCTGTAGTAATGGAGCTGACCAGTCTTGGAAAAGAGTACAATAATCGAGAGATGGCATTGAAGGTCATGAGAGAATTACCCAGGGAGTGGGACGTAAAAACTATGGCAATGAGGGATTCCAAAGATTTGAACAAACTGGAGCTGCACGACTTGTTTGCCAACCTAAAAGTCTATGAGTTCGAGTTGGAGACAAGAGCAGAAGCTGGACCCTCTACATCCCAGCCGAAAAAAGCATTAGCTGCTACATACCCAGGGAGTGGGACGTAAAAACTATGGCAATGAGGGATTCCAAAGATTTGAACAAACTGGAGCTGCACGACTTGTTTGCCAACCTAAAAGTCTATGAGTTCGAGTTGGAGACAAGAGCAGAAGCTGGACCCTCTACATCCCAGCCGAAAAAAGCATTAGCTGCTACAACTACTGAACAGTGCTCTCCAAGCACAAGCAAGACATCTGATCAACTCAGCGATGACGTCATGTCCATCTTCGTCAAGAAGTTTGGGAAATACTTGAGAAGATCCTATACCCTTCTACTCCTTACAATAATCATAAAAATGATAAAGCTGTATCTGATATGAAATGTTTTAACTGTGAACGTCCAGGGAATTTTGCAGCTGAGTGCAACAGACCCAAGAAAGACGATAGATACAAGAGAGATGACAAAAGAACTGATGATAGATACAAGAAGGAGGATCGATACAACAGAGATGACAAATCAGATGAAAGAGCTGTGGACAGATCGAAAGAGAGATCCAAAGATAGACGGATGAGGACGAGAGGTGACAAAAGATCCAGCCGCAAGCATGATGGCAAAGTACTGGTGGCTGAGGAAAGCACCAAAAGTTGGGCGGACACTGATTCAGAATCTTCATCCAGCAGCTCATCATCCAGCGATAGTGAACAGGAGGAGGTTCACTGTCTAATGGCTGACCAAAAATCAGATGACGAGGTATTTGACTTCTCTAATGTTGAATTTACACGAGAAGACCTTGTCAGTGCACTAAATGACATGGTCAAAGAGTACAGGAAGCTTTCTCACTCATTCGAGGAAGTTAAGGCTAAAAACAATGATTTGAAAAATAGTTCAGCTGAACCAAGTTCCGTTGAACTTGGTGAAGCTGACAGTTTGAAAATCGAGCTGAGTAAGCTGTCGGACACTGATTCAGAATCTTCATCCAGCAGCTCATCATCCAGCGATAGTGAACAGGAGGAGGTTCACTGTCTAATGGCTGACCAAAAATCAGATGACGAGGTATTTGACTTCTCTAATGTTGAATTTACACGAGAAGACCTTGTCAGTGCACTAAATGACATGGTCAAAGAGTACAGGAAGCTTTCTCACTCATTCGAGGAAGTTAAGGCTAAAAACAATGATTTGAAAAATAGTTCAGCTGAACCAAGTTCCGTTGAACTTGGTGAAGCTGACAGTTTGAAAATCGAGCTGAGTAAGCTGTCAGCTGAGAATGAATTGTTGAGAGAAGAGTCTAGTGAGCTCAAAGCTGAAATTGTAACACTAAATGAGCTTGTGAGCTCCTGGAACAAGTCTTCTCGTTCTCTCCATAAGCTGCAATAAAGCCAAAAGTCAGTATATGATAGAACTGGTTTGGGTTTCAATAATAGAGAAAACAGCGAAGGAGAAACAAGTACTCAGTCACAGCCGGCATATGACAAGTTCAATAAAATGAGATTTGTCAAAGCCAACGTGATATATGACTGCTGTGAGTCGATGATATATGATGAAAAGACCTCTCAGAAGTTGAATCATAATGGAAAAGCTGGTATCGGCTTTCAAAAACCTGAGAACTCCAAGCCAAGCTGGCTAAAGAACAAACTTGACAAAGACAAAAAAAAAGCTGGTCGAAAGTCATTTGTTCCCAACCAGCCATGGCGTAGTTCAACGAAGGTAAAGTCTGGTTGGAAAAGGTTCAGCCTAAGAGAGATCTAAGTGGTCAAAGTATGAAATCAAAGCTCAACAGATCTCACAGTATTTATGCACAGACCCTGATGGACTCGTATACTGGAAGAACTGTCAAGGTAATTCATGTATGGGTCCCGAAAGCGGTAATCCGATCAGGACCCAAGTAAAATTTGGTACCAAAAGCTGGTTTTATGATTGCAGGATAATAGGTACGAACCAGCTGATGTATCAAACTTGTGGTACCTGGACAGCGACTGTGCGCGACATATGACAGGAAATCAAAAGCTGCTATCAGACGTCATTACACACAAAGGCGCAAAGATAGTCTTTGGTGATAACGCATACGGTAACACTGTGGGTAAGGGTAAGCTTATCCACGGTAACATCTCTATCTCAGACGTCCTAGTTGTTGATAATCTTCGTTACAATTTGATTACAATTAGTCAGCTGTGTGACAAAGGTTACATAGTCCAGTTTCAACAATACACATGCACGGTTCAGAGTCCAAGCGGTCTGACTGTATTGGTAGGCAAACGTTCGGGGAATACCTACATAATCGATTGGTCAGATCGACTGGAATCTGAGCAGTTGTGCCTTGCAGCTGGTTCTTCGAAGAGCTGGCTATGGCATCAAAGAATGAATCATGTTGCATTCAAAACACTTGCTAAGTTGAGTCAACATGATATGGTTTCTGGTCTGCCAAAAATCAGTTTTTCTAAGGATAAGATCTGTGCAGCCTGTCAGCTGGGTAAGCAAATTAAATCTACTTTCAGAAATAAAGGCGGAAAACGTTCTTCTCGTTGCCTTGAGCTCTTTCATATGGATCTCTTTGGTCCTATTTCCGTAACGAGCTTAGGGGGAACGAATTACACCCTTGCAGTCGTTGATGATTTTACAAAATATACTTGGGTGTTGTTTTTAAAAGCAAAATCTGAAACCGCCGACCGGCTGATACGTCTTTTAAAACGTTTACAAAATGACAGATCTTGTTCAGTCAACCGAATAAGAAGTGATCGCGGTACTGAGTTTCTAAATTTAAAATTAACTTCTTATCTAGAAGACTTGGGGATAAAGCATGAGCTTTCAGCAGTTAGAACTCCTCAGCAAAACGGGTTAGCTGAAAAGAGAACCACACTTTAAAAGAAGCTGCTAGATCTTTGATTGCATATTCTGGTATTTCACAAAAATTCTGGGCAGAAGCAGTTAACACATCGCGTTATACTCAAAACAGATCTATGATTAATAGGATGCACGATAAAACCCCAAATGAGATCTGGTGTCAGGCCCCGTGCTAATTTCTCACAATTAACACAAAATAAACGCATAAACACGGAAGCTAAAATCAGGGCTTAAAAAGTTTTTCAAAATCATTTGGGCCTGAACGTAAAAACATACATTCAAAATATCGATAATCAAAATATAAGTTAACTCAAACTTATACAAACAGGTAGCAACTACAATTCAAATCGAATACAGATCCCCAATACACAGCAACACGGGGCATCCCCCGGTTCAGTACATATCATAAATATAACTGGGACTCATGGGAAAGGGGATCGACCAGCTGAACCTCCACTCTGTCCAGCCTGGCTACCTGAAGATCCTGCAAATGGGTAACACAGACCCAAGACACAAAAGCAGAAAAACAAATACGAGGTCAAGCCTCAGTACGAAGAGCTATCAAAACAGCTAAACATGCAACATGCTATAAATCAATGTAATGAATGCATGAGGGCTATCAAATAATCGGATAGCTAGACCAGTCCATCAACTGGCAACTAAGAGCTATCAAAACAGCTAAACATGCAACATGCTATAAATCAATGTAATGAATGCATGAGGGCTATCAAATAATCGGATAGCTAGACCAGTCCATCAACTGGCAACTCAAATCAAGCCTCTATACCACGCACAGCCAATCAGCCGGTGGAAATCATCGGTCCGTGATCATCGGGGCCCATCAGCCCATCACAGCTCGGTGGTAGACCCTCAAATCCGGTAGTCACCACTCCGATGATAGCGTTGGACTTTTCAGGCACGACTCATCAGTCAGCCAGTCAAAACGTGGCACCCAATCAGGTCATCAAATCAATCTTTCAAAGGCTCAATATGTATGCATGTATGCCAATCAATATCAATACTCAATGCATACAATGCACAATACGTAAAACAGAATGTAACTCAATCATTCAACATACTGATTCACGTAATTCACAACAGCAAGACTCACAACATCAATCACAGCATGTTCACGCCTAAATCTGCTAAGGGCTGCTCAATTCGTACCTCAATTTCCACAAACTCTACCTCACTGATTTCACAAAAAGGCACGGCAGACTCACGGCCAGCAACCAGCTTTCTCCTGGCTTTGATAATGCGAGGCAGAAGGTACCAGCAACTAAAATCTGTACAAGGTACTCAACATCTTAGCTCAAATCTGAACCTGCACGCTCTTAAACCTACGGCCAGGACTCAACACAAGTTCTACCTAGCTACGCAGGTACTAACAACAAGAGAAAGGTTCAAAACAACGAGGAATGCTCACCCAAAAGCTTAAACCCGCAGGACAAACGCACGGCACAGATTTCTCCAAAAGCTTCGAACTCTAGCAACCCTACGATTACAGATTCAGCGTTAATTCAAGGTCAAAAATGGGTAGCAATCGATAGAGCTAAGCTAGGGGAGTTCAACGCCACCAAGATTATCAAAAACAGAGGTTGGAAGCGACAAGAATCGGCGATGGAAAGCTACGGTGAACAGTAGCAAGTCAAGGATTTCGACAGAGAAGATAAGAAATGACGGGTTGACAAATATTCTAAGTGTAATTCGACACTTCTATTTATTCCTCAATTCAATGGCTACTGTCTAAATCAAACACCGACAAAAACAGATCTATACAACGCAAAATAGCTCCAAACAGATTTCGCAATCCAGCGCTCACAATCAAACAGACTTCACAAAGTTAATTCAAAACGCTCGCGCTAAAATCAAAACGACAGCGTATTGGTAAAATAGATCTCATCGCTCAAACAGATCTCTCCACAACGTCAACAACCACCAGATCTCTCGCTCGTGCAATACAAAACACGCTAAACGCTGAGGACTCCAAAACGACGACGCAGCAACTAATTGGAACGACGCCGCATCACTCAAAACAGATTTTAGCGCTCACACAACAGATCTCAGTGCTAACACTAAAACAGATCTCTACGCCGCAACGCATAATGCTAAACGACGTCGCACAGCAAAACAGATCTCTCCTCAAATTACAACGCTAGCGCTCAAAACAGATTCCTCAACTATGCGCGCTATACTAGATGTCAACTCTACATGTTGACCAACACGTGAATCCGCTTACGTCACGCACTACGCTACCAGATCTCTACATGCGAACAAACACCCGCGTTCAATACAACGAAACCAGCTCTCTCAATCCGGCGATCACCCGCTACAGTTCCGTTGACTAGCGTTGACATCTGAAAATGCGAAAGGAAGAACGCTGCACTCTCAACTATCCAGATCTCACCAAAACGATAGCGTTTTACTCAATTCTCGCGGCACTTCACGCAACGCTAAGGAAAAACAGATTTCTATCGTAACTTCATCACTTCCACTCAAATTCACGACCATATCTCACCCGAACTAAAATCTGGACAATTCCAACTAGTGATCTGAATTTTTCAAATCAGATTTTACCAAAAATAAAAAATTCCAGAAATCAAAAATCTTAATTCTCGTGACTAATCCTACTCCAAAATCTGATTAATCACAAATCTTGAAATCTGATTCCTCACATTCTCCCCACATTAAGAGATTTCGTCCTCGAAATCAAAGACAACCAATGGCAGAAACAACCAAACATTCAAATCAACACAAACATCTACTATAATTCGAAGCAAAACCAGAAATTTACCTGGAAAAATCTGCACGATCAGTGCTCAAACAGATGAGGCAAGTCTTGTCTCATCTTCTCCTCAACTTCCCAGGTTGCTTCTTCTCGGCCATGCTTGCTCCATTGGACCATCACCAACGGAATTATCTTGTTTCTCAGCTGCTTCTCCTTCCTATCCAAAATCTGCACCGGATATTCGACATAGTAACTTCGTCTGTTCTCAAAACATGGGACGGATCTGGCTCATATTTTCTCAACATAGACACATGAAAGACATCATGCATCGCTGCTAATTCTCGGGCAGCCTCAATCTATAAGCCAACTGTCCAATCCGCTCAACAATCTCAAAAGGACCAACGAAACTGGGAGCCAATTTGCCTTTAAATCTGAAGCGCATAACACTCTTGAAAGGAGAAATCTTGAGAAACACACGATCGCCAACCTCAAACTCTAACGGTCGACGTCTTCTATTAGCGTAGCTAGAGAAACGGTCTTGAGCAGCTTTCATTCTACTCCGAATCAAATCAATCTGATCCTTCATGTGCTGAACAAACTCCGGTGTAGAAAGCTGTCTCTCACCAACTTCTTCCCAACAAATCGGGGATCTGCACTTTCGACCATACAACGCCTCAAACGGAGCCATTCCGATAGTCACCTGGTAGCTGTTGTTATACGAACACTCAACCAAGGATAACGAATCCTGCCAGCCACCGTTGAAATCCATCACAATTGCATGCAGCATATCCTATAAAGTCTGGATAGTACGCTCAGACTGTCCGTCTGTCTGTGGGTGATAGGCCGTACTCATAGCCAATCTCGAACCCAGAGCTGCTGGCAAAGTCTTCCAAAATCGAGAAGTGAATCTCGGATCTCTGTCGGACACTATCGAAATCGGAACTCCATGCAATCTAACCACATGGTCGATGTACAGCTTCGCCATTTTCTTCATAGAGCACCTCACATCATAGGGAATGAAATGGGCTGACTTCGAAAGTCTATCAATCACAACCCAAATAGCATCACATCCCCTGCTCGATTGAGGTAGATGAGTTACGAAATCCATGGTGATGTGCTCCCAATTCCATTGGGGCACCTCTAAACTCTGCAGCAATCCACCAGGCCTCATCCTCTCAGCCTTGACCTGCTGGCAGTTCAGACATCGAGAAACAAAACCATAGATGTCGCTCTTCATACCTACCCACCAGTAGTGAGACTTCAAGGCGGGATACATCTTCCTCTCGCCAGGATGCACACTGTACCGACTACAATGCGCTTCATTCATGATGGTCTCTTTCAAATCAATCAGGTTTGGAACCACTAATCTCCCTCGAAATCTCAGACAACCATCCGAAGAAACAGAGAAATCATCAGACTGACCATTCTGGGCCTTAATCCTCAACTCATGGATATAGGGATCAGTCCTCTGCGCCTCCCTGATGTCATGCAAAAGCTGTGTCTCAACCTGCATCGTAGAAACCATGAAGTACTGACCGCTTTTCAGGCCTTGTGCTCTAAACAGAGTAAAAACCCAAACACATGCGGAAGCTTATCAAAAAGTGGGTAAAATTTTCGCGTTTAGGCCTGACGGTTAAAGCGATATAATTTAAAATAGGCAATACTCAAAATATAACTCAGTTCATAAAACAACCAACAATAAAGCATACATAAATCAAAACATGTATCAGACTCCACTACGGGGTACAACGACGAAGCGCAGGGCATCCCCCTGGTTAACTGATACATATATATAAGTATGCTATATGCAACTGGGACACACTAGCCATCTCCTGGGGCACCACCAGCTGGGTTAAAACCACGACCAGCTGTAGAACCTGGGTTTCCTGAAAACAACACAAACAAGGAAACAAACAAAGCCCCAGAGGGACATGGGGTCAAACCCCAGTACGGAGAGCAATTGATAAAGCTAAAAGAATGCATAAGATAAAATGCAGATGCTATGCATGAGACGCCGGATAACAACGGAAGGCTCAGCCAACAAGGGAGGTAAGGAACTCAAGCACAGATCCAAGAATCTGCAACAACCGTGGCCACGAGGTGTGTTCACAGTGTGGTAATGAGCCACTCGCCGTGATACAACACCCGAATACTAGATGCATCAAACAACGCAACCTGCCGTTGCCTCGCCCATGAACTGTGGTAGTTAACCACTTGGCGCATGGTGGCTAAAGATCCCAGCAGGGAGATGAGAGTGCGGTATTGCCGCTCGCCCTCGCATCCTGGTAAGAATCAACAACAGCAATACAAGATACGAACAATGGCTGTAATAACAATATGAATGAAATATGGGAAATGCGTGTATGCATAACAGGACAGCTAAGCGATCAACAGAAATCATGTATGCACACAGCAACATCCACCTCAATACACAACAGCCATCTAGCATTCATTCTCATGCCAATTCCCAGCAATATCAAGCTCAAATCCGTACCTTATACTTTTGGGCAACAATTACCACAAAAAAGGCCTGAGAATACTGATTCCAACCTGTAGAACATACGCAAGATACAGGGAATCATCAACCCAAAACTCACGGCCAACGCATAAAGCTCACAGCTGGGAGCCACGCTCAACCAACTCAAATACTATCAAAACAACTCACTGGAAGCTAATTCTCAACTATAAACGAGATCTCAAAGCTTAAACTCACAAGATACCTGCACGCACAAACACACTGCCGAAGATAACAGCTTCGCGATTCCTCTCCAGCGAACGCTAGCCTCCAAGAGTGATAGGGAACAATAGAGATTTGCAAGAGGAGTCCAACGCTACCTCAATTGTCCAAAACAAAGGCCGGAATCGATGGGAATTTACCGGAGAAGCTTACGGCGAATAGTGCTTAGGGTTCTAAGCGATGAACACAATCGGGGAAAATATTCTAAGTATGGGATTCTAATGCGTGAAATCGAAGACTAAGTCTCCTTTATATAAATCTCACAAAAGCTGGTTAAAACATCCACCGACAAAACCAGCAGGCACCAACAACAAATACAACCAGCAGAAGCAACAAAACCAGCTGCTAAAATCTCAAACAACGTAAATCAAAACGACGTCGTAGAACACTACCTACGACTGGTTTAAACATCGCGGGAAATCTCCAAAAGCTGGTACCAGCCGCAACATATAAAACGCAGCGTTGCAACTAAACAAAACGGCATCACACAACTGACGTCATCCAGTCGCTAGCTCTCGCGCAATACCAGTAGCAAGCTACAGGAACCCAGACGCGAGCCACATTAGCGCAAAAATCCCTCGCAGCTGGACAACCAGTCGCAACCTCCAAACGACGAAGTTTTCTTCTCGCGCTACAGTGATGTTGACCCACGTTGACATCCGCTTCGACTGGACAACCAGCAGGAACACACGCGACCAAATCTCACACTAGCGCTACACCAAAACGACGCCGCTCCAACTTATTCAAACGACACCGTATCCAACGCGATACAAATACACTAAACCAGCGACTGGTATTTCAAGCGTTACCAGCTCTCGCTTGACACAAATGAAACCAGCTTTCACTTAAAACGACGGCGTTTAGAATCCTCACGCCAAAACACGCTACTGCTGGATTTATCACCGACCAGCTTTCACCACAAAAACCTCAAAAACACGAAAATTCTCAGAATGGTCTAAAATGTGATTTACGACCCAAAAATGCAACCCAAGAATTCAAAATGAAATCTGAATCATCAGCAATCACTAAAACCCGATCAATTCAATAATTAATCCTTAATACAATTTAGGTCTCACATTTCTCCCCCACTAAAAAGGATTTCGTTCTCGAAATCAAACAACCACTCTGAAATACAACACAGCAACTGAAAGTCGAAGCAACAACAGAAAACTAAACAGAAACTCGCCCAACAATAGGCCAAGAGTTCAAGATAACTGAGCAAACAATTAACAACAACTAGGGAATAAATACAAACAAAAGCTACAACTTCTGGAAAATATAGCCCAACAGCTACTCAAACAGATGTGGCCACTCGCGCTACATCTTTTCTTCCAGTTCTCAAGTAGCTTCTTCCCTTCCATGTTTGCTCCACTGCACCATTACCAAAGGAATGGTCTTATTCCTCAACTGTTTCTCTTTTCTGCCAAGGATTTGCAAGGGGTATTCTTGATAACTCAACGACTGATCTAGCTCTACCTCGTCAGTTCCAAGCACATGAGATGGATCTGGCTCGTACTTCCTCAACATGGAAACGTGAAAGACGTAATGAAGAGAAGACAACTCAGACGGCAACAACAGACGGTACGCCAAAGGGCCAATCCTCTCAACGATCTCATACGGACCAATGTAACGAGGGGCTAACTTTCCCTTGCGTCCAAAGCGCATCACACTACGAAACGGAGAAACCTTGAGAAATACACGATCACCAACCTGAAACTCAAGAGGTCGACGCCTCGTATTCGCATAACTGGCTTGGCGATCCTG
>KV009824.1:99062-109401 GCA_001598015.1 Dorcoceras hygrometricum
TGATCTGATCGGGATATATGGATTTGAAAGGACCGTACTGTACGCTAACCACGACCAACTGGTTCTTGCAGGCACTATCAGTGATACCTAGGGGATCATGGGGCGATGTTGCTAGACGCTCTTACCATGATCCGATGGGCAAGTCCGGAATTGTGATTCCGGAGCCGCAATGGTTGTGGGCCCACGGCTAGCTGTATCCCTGAACCATTGAGGGTCATACAAGTACTGGATTTGAGATTCCTGCACGGATACTGAGCTCAATGTGTTGAGCATAAGAAGAGGATTTTGGGGAGTGCGACTTCCTAAAAGTCAACAGGGGTCAAATCGTGATTTCCCGCTGTTGAGGGGCAAAATGGTCATTTTGCACTAGGATTATGAAAAATGGTTTTTCAGATCATAGTATTCAGTTTTGGAAACTGAGTCAATCGGTCCAATCTGATCGGCGATCGGAGTTACGATGAAGTCACGGTGATGGCGATGAACTGAATGTTCATCCGTTGGACCCGGGCCCGTTGGGCCGGTCCAAGTCCATCACTAAGTCTATTTAATATAGACTTAGGCTTCATAACTAATGATCAATAACACTACACAAACCCTAACCCTAAAAGTGGCCGCCCCTCCTCTCTCAAAAGACGCCGCCGCCGCCGCCGCTAGTCGCTGCCGCCGCCGCCGTTCGTCGGAAACTGTTCCGGCCAATCTTTCAAGGAGAATCCGTCCACGCCGATCTCGGCAGGCCTTCTAGTGCAGGCTGACGAAGGAGTCTCGTATCCGATCATGGATCTGATTGACGTTATCTACCGCCGCCTACCGTGAAGTGCCGGTTTCCTTGCGAAACTGGTCGGAACCAGGCACGAGTTGCCAGAAAGGTAACCCCGAGAAACACCCTATGAATGTCATAGCCTGTTTGATTATTGAATTGTATTGATCGTCTCCAGGCAAATTTTTGTTCTTCCGCTGCCTCGCCGGGAGGCGTGATCTGGATCCGCCGCGGTTCCCCAACAGCCTTAGCTGACCCCAGCTGGATAGATGCTATGCAAGAAGAACTTAATTAGTTTAAACGTAATAATGTATGGACTCTTGTACCTAGACCCTCTAACCATTCAGTTATAGGAACTCGATGGGTCTTTAGGAATAAACTAAATGAAGATGACATAGTTACTAGAAACAAAGCTAGGCTGGTAGCGCTAGCTCAAGGATTTAGGCAAATGGAAGGCATAGATTTCGATGAGACCTTTGCACCAGTAGCTAGACTAGAAGCCATTCGCATGTTTCTCGCTTATGCTGCATTCAAAGACTTCAAAGTCTTTCAAATGGATGTTAAGAGTGCATTTCTTAATGGACGTCTTAACAGAGGAAGTGTATGTTGCACAACCTCCTGGCTTCGTAAATCATACACATCCAGACTTTGTTTACAAACTGGATAAAGCTCTGTATGGGTTCAAGCAAGCACCCAGAGCTTGGTATGATACACTGTGAAAATTTCTCATTGAGCATAACTTCACTATAGGCACAATAGATATGACGCTGTTTAAATTTGTTAAAGATGACCATATTTTATTAGTTCAAATCTATGTTGATAATATTATTTTTGGGTCAACTAACCCCAAACTATGCAAGAAGTTTTCGAAGATGATGCAAGACAAATTTGAGATGAGCATGATGGGGGAGCTGACGTTCTTTCTGTTCTTACAAGTACGACTGCTGGAAAATGAAATCTTCATTAACCAAGCTAAATACACGAAAGAACTGTTGAAGAAATTTAGCATGGACAATTGCTCAGCAGCTGTTACTCCAATGAGCTCATCAATTAAACTGGATAAAGATGAAGCTGGTACTGCCATTGAGGTATCTCTTTATCGTGGTATTATAGGATCTTTGCTATACTTAACTGCTAGTAGACCAGACATCATGTTTGCTGTCTGTATGTGTGCTAGATTCCAAGCAGAGCCAAAGAAATCGCATTATATAGCTGTAAAGCGAATATTTAAATATCTTAAGGGTACTTCCAACGTGGGTCTTTGGTATTCCAAAGACTCAGGCTTTCAACTAATTGGTTATAGCGATGCAGATTACGCAGGATGCAGGATTGATCGTAGAAGCACAAGTAGGACTTGTCAATTTTTAGGGGATCGAATGATTTCCTGGTTTAGTAAGAAGCAGACGTCCATCGCAATGCCAACAGCTGAGGCAGAGTATCTTGCAGCTGGTAGCTGCTGTGCTCAAATCCTTTGGATACAACATCAGCTGAAGGACTATGGAGTTTATGCTTCTGAAGCACCTATTCTCTGCGACAATACCAGTGCCATCGCAATCACCCAAAATCCAGTACTGCATTCAAGAACAAAGCACATCGACATCAGGCACCATTTCATAAGGGACCATGTGCTAAAGAAAGACGTCCGGCTGGAGTATGTGTCGACTGAGCAGCAAGTAGCTGACATCTTCACAAAGCCTCTACCAGACGCTAAGTTTTCTTATTTTAGAAACATATTAAGTCTCCTTGAATTGCCTTGATTGTCTGTGAGCTAACGCATTTTTGCAGGTTGTCAGCTGATCGCTTGAATCAGCTGTAAGTCTTTTGTTCAGGGGAAACGCTAAGACTTTCAGCTAAGGCAAGTTTCTCGGGTTGGAAAATTATCAGTCATAGGGGGAACCAGGAGCTGAATTGTTAAGCGCGACGTCAACTGAATATGTTACGACTGGACACACTCAGTTGTTACATATATACAGCTGATGCTTATTTGTGATCAGCTCCTGCCACCCTCAACGATATATTCAAACCAGCAGCAATATTATTACAATTGTTGCACCAGCTGTGGCGATATCAAACTTGGCGCGAGTTTTTAACTTAACTTTTTTATGATTAAAATTTATTTGAAAACTTTTACACTGTACGGTTAAAATATTTTGAAAATATCTTCAAAATCATTTCCAAAACTGTACGCGCCGGTGGATGATTGACACGTGTTGTCATCATTCAAAAAGTCACATCTACATCTTATCTCTCCACTAACTCATTCCATAGATTTATCCAAAACTGTACGCGCCGGTGGATGATTGACACGTGTTGTCATCATTCAAAAAGTCACATCTACATCTTATCTCTCCACTAACTCATTCCATAGATTTAACTACGGCATTTCCTTTTTGAGTTTACGATTACCTTGCAAATTTACTATCTTGTGCTCTTGTGCTTTTACTCTTGCGTTCGTATTCTCTGCAATTTCTACTGCAAAGCTTTTTCAGGTGCTCGCTTAGCTCTTCTACAATCGGAAATGGCATCCTCATTCTACACCAACACTCTTCATGTCGATTTTGAATCTTTTTTGGCCATGGACAACCCAGGTATGGTCTCTGTGTTTAACACCCTAATGGCATCTGGCCTAGAGGAATTTTTGGGTTGCCCCGCATTGCTTTATGAAGCTGCTTTGGTTGATTTCTTTGAAAATGGTTCGGTGAGGGACGGTTTGGTGGTAAGTACTGTGAATGGTGTGCCAGTGGAGATTACGGAGCAGTTGTTTGCAGAAGCTTTTGAACTTTCAGTGGATGGTTTGTCAGAGTTATCGGAGATTCCCAAGGATAAAGTTTTTGATGCTAGGAGCCTTGTTTCTCTGACTGGTGAGGCAGTTAGTACCTCTGGGAAGAAGAGCCAGATGAAGATCGAGTATCGCCTTCTCTGTGATATTATGGCGAAAACTATATCAGTAAAGGCAGGATCTTTTATTTCAATCACCACGGAAAAGTTTTTGATGCTAACGGCAATTGTCTGTGGAGTAAGGATTAATTGGACCAGTGTATTGTTCAATATTTTTAAGAAGATGGTAACTCCATGAACGAAGAAAGCTAAAGGATATGCTATTCAGTTTAGTTTACTGCTGGAGAACATTCTAAACCTAGAACTTGACGAATCGTCGGAGTTTCCTTCCTCCAAGATCCTAACAGAAGGACAATTCATCGCTATATTGTCCTGAATGACAAAGTTGGTGCAGAGGAAGCTGCTGATGCACCAAAGGTGAAGAAGGCACTTGTACAAAGGGCTGTGTCTAAGAAGATACCAGCTGTTGCTGCTGTTGGAGAGCCAGTCCTGAAGAAGAAGAGGACTATGAAGAAGAAATCTGGCTCTTCACAAGCTAATTTAGAGATAGTGGAAGTTGCACAGGAAGCGGTTCCCATACAAATCATTGAGCCAATTCCTGCCGCACCAGCTGATGATGAAATGGAAGAGCAACCAGCTGATGAGGTTGCTGCTGAGATTACTGTGGAACAACCAGCTGACGAGGTTGCTGGTGAGACAATTGTTAAAGAGTTTGATGAACCAGCAGTGGAGACTACTGCTGAGGAGATAAGAACCACATCTGCTGATGATGTGGACATCATTATTAAGCAGGTAATAGCTGAAACTGCTCAAATGGGACCAGATGCGGAAGTTGGTGCACCTGACGTTGAAGACCACCAGCTGGAACAGCTCTTGGGGAGAAACAGTGGTTTGATCTTCCATGTGAAGATATTTTCGCTCAAATGGATGCTGATAGACCAGTTGTCACTCCAAGTGACACTGATGAAGAGATGGAAACCATTGGTGCTGGTACTGATGTTGGAGACTAGCAGTTACATAGTTTTGTTACGGCTGACATCAGGACAGATGCTGCAGCTGATTATTTTGTGGAGGAACCGGAGGAAGTGGAGATGAGTGATTATGAGCAGCCAGTGGATGAGAGGATCGATGCGATGAAGCCATGTCACTGGAGGATATCTTGCTTTCAATCCCAGTCGACGTTCTTTTGCCGTCTGCTGGTGTCTTTTATTCTTTCAGCTTTAAGAAGTTAGCAGAGCTGCAAATAGATGATTATTATTTTGCTAAGGAGGAGATAGTTTTGTCTTGGGCTGAGGCAGAGTCTACGGGAGTAGTCCTTCAACGAAGAAAATACATACTGCTGAAATATAGAGAGTTGTTGATCAGAAAATTTCTGGAGGCCAGGAAAATGAATTTTGCCCCCGGTGATGGTTCGTCTGCAGTTGACCTCAAGATTTTGGATTGGTTAAAAGATTTACATTTGTTTGTATTGGAGGAGTTGAAGGATCATTCGCTAGCACACGATCTTAGCTGGGAAAAGACGTGTTGCTCCAAAATATTTGAAGGGAGAACTCGTGATCGTGGCGCATTCATTTCCCGATCAAACACCAACACAAAATCTTCCTGTTGGACTACTGGAAACCTTGTGCTGACTACTGGAAACCGATTCCACGAGAAGTTTAATCCAGTACAGTTGTTATCCCCTCCCGGCTTTCATATGTAGACACCCTACCTCCGGTCAGTGAATTTTTCAAGGTCATGACTAAGAGGTGGTCGGATGTATGTTTGGAGGTGATTAAATTCTTTGCTTCACGAAGACTCCTACCAGTGGGTTCAGTCAATTTTTGCAGAGCCTTATCAGTTGTTGAACCAGTCAACAGTTTTGTCTCGCACCAGCCGACAGTTTTTGCCTTGAGGCTCTCTCAGTTTTGTACAGTCTTTATTCGATACAGTTTATTCAGTAGGTTGAGTACAGAGGATATTTGCGGTTTTTTTGCATCTATTGCGTCTGCGAAAACAGCTTTGAGAAGTGTACAGACTGCTCCTTCTTCAGCAGATAGTCCGCATATTCTTTCAGTTTTCGATACAGATTTTGTTGCACAGAGGGTACCTATGGTATTAGATCAGCGTCCTTTCTCCTCTTCTAGCTTAGATGAATCTATACATTTCGATGATCATGACACTGCTGCTACTGCATTCTCTCTACCAGCTGCTGCTACGCCTGATCTTACAGAGGAATTAGCCCAGCTGCGAGCTTCCATTGAACAAATCAAAGACAGAGTTGATGATGCTAAGCTCAAAGACACACTTCTACTGCATCTCCACGACATTGAGCAGAGATTTACAGAATTCCTTGATTACCAAGACAGAGTGCTCGGGGCGTTGCGTAAAGATTCACATAATCAGAAGCAGCTCTTGTCGTTGGATATCAAATCATCCCAAAAGCAACTCAGTGCTCAGGCCGCCACTGCTTCATTTGACACAGTTGATGGTAGGAGGTGGTTAAAGAACTTGATGCCAAAGTTACATATTTAGATGAGCAGGTTGCAGCTACTCGTAATGATTTGCTATAATTTCGTGCTATGGCACAGGAGTCCCTAAATCACATTACCGACCAGCTGAGCGAACATGTAAATTATATTAATAGGGGTGGTAATGACAAAAAGGGGGAATATAGCAGCAGCCGAGGACCTCAACCTCCTCATGATAATCAAGGCAGAGGCAGTGGCAATACCGGTGGTGATAATATTAGAACAACTGATATTGTGGACAGATTTCCTAGTAGTGTGTACAGAGATGGTCGGAGCAAAGGTAGAAGCGGTGGAAGAAGTAGTTTTGGTTCCAAGAGAAAATATTCTAGCAGTGCTGGTGGGCCTTTAAGAAAATCTTTTGAAGACTTGCTAGGATAGAGCAGCTGTTGATCTTTTGTACAAATCTTTTGTACTATCTCTCAGTCAATGAAATTTATGTTTTCAGCAGACGTTTTGTGCAATTTATTTTTGATCGTTCATTTTAGTCTTGCGGCTGCTAAGTTTTGTCGTCACCAAAAAGGGGGAAATTGTTAGGATAAATTTATTAGTTTTGGTGATAACAAAATAAGACAAGTTGCTTCTGGACAATCAGCCGTTGCAATTAACAACAAAGTACATTTAAGTCAACGGTTTGATATTCAGCTGATGGTTGTTAAGTGGAAGTTTTCAGATGCTGCGTTGAGAATTTCAGTTGATAGATATCAGATGTTGATATTCGAGATTATTTCAGAGGTTGAATTATTACAGGTTATCAGTTTCTGGTACTGGATCAGCCGTTGGTATAATCAGCCGATGGTTTGTAATCATCAGATGAAGTCTTCAAGGGTCTTTCAGCAGGTGTATTAGTTTCAGATGCAAGTATTTGAGTGAAAGCGTGTTTTGTTGAAGATTGCTAAACGACAGCGTTTGGATAAGTCAAAACGACATCGTTTGGATAAGTGGAAACGACAGCGTATTGGATTAGCGCTAAGATTCAGTCGATGAAGTTTGCGATGATGGAAATCAGTAGTTGCATTATTTAAGGGAAATCAGCAGATAGCTACAGTGCTTTTGAACAAGCCGTTACGTTATAAAGGGAGATATTTCAAGCGATCAGCTGATGCATATTTTTGGGTTTTGAAGCAATCAGTCGTTGTATTCTTTCAAATGTTCAAGTCATCAGCTGTTGCGCAAATGATGGATTGATTCAAACGTTCATATCAGAGGAAATCAAAGGTGAAGATTGAATCGTACATGTGCCTTAATTAAGGAGACATTATCAGTACTATTTTGGGTAAATAGTACACTGTATCAGAGGGCGTTTTACGGTGTTTGCACAAATATGGAGAGACGCCAAATTTTCTCTGACGAAGTGCGACTTGCCTTTTGGTGGAGCAAAATTTACGGTGTACAATTGACAGAAATTCAAAAGGAGATTTTGTTGCCTTTGGAGAAATTAATGACTGTTGAGAACGAAGAATATAAATAGCCAGATTTTGAGTTGAAGAAGCTCTCTCTTCTCTTTGCCAAGAATTCAAGCTATTATTCACTGTCTTCACTACTCTTGAGCTTTTTAGGCTATCGATATTAACTTTCAAAAGCTCTACTAGTCACTGGATACACACCGAAATATCATTCAAGTCCAGTAACCAATCTCGAAGAACTTCATCGTTGATCTTCATAGCTATTACCTTTGAGATTCACAGCACTCAATAAATTTTCATTTCACCGATTGTATTCATTGTTGAGTCTGTAACAAACACGCTATTCAAAGCCGTTTGAAAAATATTATTCACTTGTAAACCAGCAGCTGCGTCTGCGTGATTGTTTGTGGAGTTGCTAGGAGTTCACCTTGAGCGAGGCTCGGTGACTGGGTGTTTGCAGAAGGGCTGTAAATCATCAAATCTTCTAGTGCATCCTTCCTGAAAAGGAAGAAGGGGAGACGTAGGATATTTATATCCGAACTTCCAGAAACAAGCTCTCGGCCTTAATCTTTTACTTAACGCATTTACTTACTGCTTTACTGTTACTGATCGATTGGCTTATTTCCACACATTATTTGTTAGCCATGAGATCAGCAGTTAAACTGAGATACCTTAAATCTGGTAACTCGGATTTAAGTTAAGTGAGGCGCTTGTAAAACTGTTTTAAGGGTTTCAAAAATTTAAAATACCAAGGAGTTCATTCAACCCCCCTTTTTGAACTCCTACAGCTGTTTTTCGAACCATATTGATCCTATCAACTTGATCCAACTTTCAGCAACTAATGGATCCGTTGTACCACTAAACTCCTTCGGCTTCTGTCTTCTGAACTTTTCTTGAGGATCATCATGGCTTGGCCCTCTACTGCTAGAAGATTGGCCATTACCTCTGCCGGTTTGCTCTACCAGCAGTCTTAGGAGTTGAGCGATACTAGCATTACTGTCAGGACTGGTTTCCTCTAAGGGATTACCTCTTCTACCTCTTCCTATTCCTGACATCTTATAATCTATTGCCCGTAATCCACCACATATAATTATCAGAACATGTTAAAAATTTAAAGACAATGCTCTGAAAAATAAACTCACAACTTTGGAGAAACGATCGATGAAATCTGATCCAACTGACAGTGCATGTGTTTATCTCAGGAACATTGCTCTGATACCACGTTGTGAGCACCCGAACCCACGGGGTCACGGATTTGTGGTGAATTAAATTTTGAAATAAAAAGAAGGGCTAAACGGCAATTTGTTATAAGCTGTATTTCTTATAACTTATGAAAATTTCGAAACACAAACACAAAACTGACATACAAACGTTCGGCGCCAAGTACTGAAAATTTGCGGAAAACAGATTTCATATATATACTGCAATTGCGATATTACAACATCAGAAATTCTATATGAATTTACTACTGTTACAATAGATCTAATACAGATGTCTATGATAAAAGACAACAACAGCTAAGACACGAAAAACGCTGCCCATAGATAATGTAACGCCCCAAAATTCATAGGATCATATTTATGCATTTTATTAATTTCGTGGGCCAAAATGGCAATTTTAAATGTTATGTATTTGCTGATTTCATTGATTTCAGAAAATAAGATGCGTCGCGGCCGGTTCCAGCATATGTTGATTTCATTGTTCATCAGCTGTTGGTTTCATTGTTCATCAGCTGTTGGTTTCATTGTTCATCAGCTGTTGGTTTCATTGTTCATCAGCTGTTGGTTTTATTGTTCATCAGCTGTTAGTTTCATTGTTCATCAGCTGTTGGTTTGTTCATCAGCTGTTGCATTGTATCGTTGTATTCAGTCGTTGCACTGTTCGTACGTCTGTTTGTTGTGCAAACGACATCGTTTCATTTATTCGTAGTCATGTCTGATAACAGATATTATTACGTCTGTTTATTCTTATTATCAGACTTTCTTACGTCAGCTTCTTAAAGCAAACGACATCGTTTTACACTTATTCCCAAGTCGTGTTGTTAGCGATTATTGTTACGACTGGTTCAAATTATCGACGTCGTTTCCTTAAGTTATAACTGGTAACAGATATTCTTACGTCTATTTTAAGAATTCTCTCGCAGCTGTTTTATGATAAACGTGAACAGTGAAGATCTATTTTGTTTCAAAGTATTGTTTCACTTTGTTAAGACTGATTCCATTTCAGCAGTAAGTCCCCAGCAGTCGAATTCGATACTCAGTAAGTTTTAAAAATGGGAAGCGAGAGTTTTAAATGATGGAACCCGATGATGTTTAAAGAGATTTTAAAGAAAGAAATGATGTTAAAGGAACAAAAGTTATATTAAGATTTACGGCATAGATAACAGATGGTCACAAGGAGAAGGGTGAGTAGTCGTCCAGATGTCGGCTGCCCTTTCATATGAGTTATATGCTGAAACTGATATCGGAAGTCATTTTGATCAAAGTGCAACACGGACCTAAGTAGAGCTTCTAAGCCATAAATCAAACGAAAAGATATTGATGATGAGATCTGGGCTATCATCCCCTGTCTCCAAGTTTAAGAAAGAAATGTTTATGAAACGTTTATGTATTGATGATACCTTTAACTCAAAGTTATGTATGTTCAGATGTCTGTCTGCGTTAAATGAAATATTTATTACTCAGATTTTACTTGATGAGCCCCTAGGCTCATTAGCTTTTAAAATGGTGCAGGTATGACAGCTGAGGAGCGAACAGGAGGTGAAAACTGATAGCAGCTGCTGGGTGTTGTGTTTATCAATGGCCAGCGTTTTCCGTGTCATAGCTGATGTT
>KV009824.1:150958-163498 GCA_001598015.1 Dorcoceras hygrometricum
TTGTGGTCGGAGTACACCACAAACTGCTCGCCATACAGGTAGTGACGCCAGATATTCAGCGCAAAGACCACCGCTGCTAACTCCAAATCATGGACGGGGTAACGAGTCTCATGCGGTTTCAACTGCCGCGAGGCATACGCAATGACTCGATCATTTTGCATCAACACACAACCCAATCCATTGAGCGAAGCGTCAGAACAAACAAAAAAACCACCTGAACCGGACGGCAGAGCCAACAAAGGCGCAGTAGTCAACTTTTCTTTGAGCAGTTGAAAAGCATTCTCGCACTGCTCAGTCCAAACAAACCTCTTGTTCTTCTGAGTTAATTGAGTCATCGGCTTTGCTATACTTGAGAATCGCTCAATGAAGCGACGATAATAGCCAGCCAGACCCAAGAAACTACGAATCTCGGAAACATTCCTGGTACGCTCCCAGTTCAGAACGGTATCAACCTTTCTAGGATCCACCGAAATCCCCTCGGCTGAAATCACATGTCCCAAGAATACGACGCGATCCAACCAGAACTCACACTTGGAGAAATTTGCATACAACTGCTGGTCTCTCAGCATCTGAAGGACAATACGCAAATGATCCTTGTGCTCCAAAGGAGTCTTTGAATAGACTAAGATGTCATCAATGAACACGATCACAAACTGATCGATAAACTCGCGGAAAACTCGGTTCATCAAATCCATAAAGACTGCAGGCGCGTTGGTCAAACCAAACGGCATCACCAAAAACTCAAAATGTTCGTACCTCGTACGAAACGCAGTCTTCGCGACATCTTGTTCTCTCACCCTCGGCTTATGGTACCCGGAACGAAGATCAATCTTGGAATACACCGCAGAACCTTGCAACTGTTCAAACAGATCATCGATTCCTCTGCAACGGGTACTTGTTCTTGATAGTGGCATTATTCAACTGGCGAAAATCAATGCACATCCGCATTGAGCCATCCTTCTTCTTCACAAACAGTATGGGCGCTCCCCATGGTGACATACTAGGACGAATAAAACCTTTCTCCTGCAAATCATCTAACTGCACCTTGAGTTCTCTCAACTCCGCAGGCGCCAGATGATAAGGAGCACGCGAAATCGAAGTTGTGCCAGGCACCAGCTCTATGCTGAAGTCGATCTCCCGCCTTGGAGGAAAACCAGGAATCTCCTATGGAAACACATCGGGAAAGTGTCGCACCACGGGAACGTCACTGAGCTGAACACGGGAAGAAGAAGACGCATCCAAAGCGTAGATCATAAAGCCAACATTCCCCAAAGACAACAGGCTGAACATCTCCATCGCTGAAACCAATGGAATCTTCGATCGCGAATCTTGGCCGTAGAAGTCCAACTTCTCGCCAGACATAGGCCTAAAACGCACAATCCCATGGAAGCAGTCCACGGAAGCCCTATAGTTGGACAACACATCCATCCCAACTATGCAATCGAAATCCAAAAGCATCAAACCGATCAAGTTTGCTAACAGGACATGCTCACCAAACCTCAACACACCATCTAACAAAACTTCCTGGGAGAACAAACTCACACCACCAGGGGTAGAAACAAAAACGGCATCGCGCAAAGGAATGGTACACAGACCATGCTCAATAACAAATGAATCAGAAATAAACGAATGCGATGCACGATGTCAAACAACACACGAGCAGGAAAGTCAAAGACAAGACATGTACCTCCAATCACCCGGCTCGGTGTCTCCTCGGCCTGCTCCCTCGTAATGGCGTTAAACTGAGCATGCTGGGGTCCTGAGAAGAAAGGCTGAGACGACTGCCCAAAGCGCGAAGGGCCAGGCTGCTGAAACGGCCTAAACTAAGTCTCACCCAATCGGGGCTGCTGAAACTGCTGAGAACGGACCCTAGACTGACCCCCACGACCCTGAGGCTGGGCCGCGGTCTGCTGTGATCCAACTGACGGACACACTCTCGCAAAATGCCCGTACTGACCACAAAGGTTGCAGGAACCCTGCACACCAACACACTGCGTGGAAGGATGCTTCCCACCGCAAAAGCCACAAAACTCAGTCCAAGATCCACTGCTACTCGAACTGCCAGAACCAGAAGAGCCAGAACCCTACTTATTCTTGAACTGCTGACCTCGGGGTTGAAACCTCTGACGGCCAGACTGCTGAGCCACCTGTGGCTGCTGCTGCTGCTGCTGGGGCTGATAGGATGACTGGGAGGACTGAGAAGACTAAACTCCCTGACTAGCAGGACGACCACTCTGCGGTGCCTGTTGCCGACGAGCACTACAACTCCGCATGCCCTCCTCGAGATCAAGGGCACTATCCACTGCCTCAGCATACGTTTTGGGTTTGCTGGTCAACACCATCTGATAAAGCTCATCATTCTAACCCTCAATAAATCAAGTCCTCTTGGCCCTCTCCTGGCCAGAAACATGGGGAACGTACGCCAACAAGGAAGAGAACCGACGCGCATACTCCCTCACAGACATGGAGCCCTGATCCAAACGATAAAACTCCCGCTCACGGGCGTTCACATAAGATTCCGGTACATACTCCTGCCGGAAGGTGGTACAGAAACTATCCCAAGAGATCCCTCCGGTCTCCAACAAAGTACTCGAAGCACCTCGCCACCAGCGCTCTGCGGCCTTCCTAAGCAAGAGAGTCACTAAACTCAGCCGAAGATCATCATCCTACTGAACCCGGTCGAAAAGAGCAATAACATTCCGAAGCCACGAATCCGCATCCTCACTGGACTCATCACCATTGAAGACTGGAGGGTTCATCCTATGAAACCGAGCGATCACCACATCCATCCGCTCCACCGGGGGAGGCAAATCACCAACTTCCTCCTCCTCACTAACACGAGTATGGCTGTGAGCACTACGCCTATCCTCGTTCTGTCCTGCTGATTCCTAAAATTGCCCCTACATCTACCATGACGTCTAGGCGGCATCTACGAAAACACTCGACAAGATCAAGCAAAACAGAAAAAATACGGCATAGATATCACATAACACAGAAATATGCAGCACGTAATCACATAGTCAATCACACGCAACACACAACACTGTGCCTAGACTCAGTGTGATCAAAGAAATTGAGCTTATCCCAGCTTAAGCTCTGATACCAAAAATGTCAGGCCTCGTTCTCTAAACAGAGTAAAATAATACAACACATGCGGAAGCTATCAAAAAGCGGGTAAAATTTTTCGCTTTTGGCCTGACGGTTTAAAACAATATAATTTAAAATAAAGCGATACTCAAAATATATCCCAGTTTATAAAAACAACAACAGTATAGCATACAACAACCACAACCACATGTATCAGACTCCAACTACGGGGTAAAATAACGAAGCGCAGTGCATCCCCTTGGCTAACTGATACATATATATATATATACTATACGCAACTAGGACACGCTAACCACCTCCTGGGGCGCCACCAGCTGGGTTAAAACCACGGCCAGCTGTAAAACCTGGGTTCCCTGAAAACAACACAAACAAGGAAACGAACCAAGCCCCAGAGGGACATAGGGTCAAACCCCAGTACAGAGAGAAACTATAAATCAGTAGTAAACAGCAGGAATAAAATGCAGATGCTATGCATGAGATGCTGGACAACAACTGATGACTCCAACCGAAAAAGGAAGTCAAGGAACTCAATGCACAGCTCAACTGAATCTGCAAAAAACGGTGGAAACTAGGTGTCCAAGTGTGGTAATGAGCCACTCGCTGGGACACAACACCCGAATACCAGATGCATCAAACGACTTGACCTGCGGTTTCCCAACCTATGAATTGTGGTAGTTAGCCACTCGGTGCATAGGGGCTAACATAACCCAGCAGGGAAAATGAGAGTGCGGTATTGCCGCTCGCCCTCGCATCCTGGTAAGAAACAGAGCAAGAACAACGAAGCAATGGCTACAAAAGCGGAAATGAGATTCTAATGTGTATATGCTACATGATGGACAATGACAAGCATAATCATATGCGCAACAGCCAATGCACACCACAATAAACACAGCCATCTCATAAAGACAGTGCCTAACGACTTGACCTGCGGTTTCCCAACCTATGAATTGTGGTAGTTAGCCACTCGGTGCATAGGGGCTAACATAACCCAGCAGGGAAAATGAGAGTGCGGTATTGCCGCTCGCCCTCGCATCCTGGTAAGAAACAGAGCAAGAACAACGAAGCAATGGCTACAAAAGCGGAAATGAGATTCTAATGTGTATATGCTACATGATGGACAATGACAAGCATAATCATATGCGCAACAGCCAATGCACACCACAATAAACACAGCCATCTCATAAAGACAGTGCCTCACAAAGCATCAACACACGGCAACCAGCAAACCAGCAACTACCATTTTATCCAAGCCATGCCTATGCTGAATTTACAAGCTCAACCCGTACCTTATTTTTCTGTGCAACGATTACCACAATACAAGCTCGAGAAAACTGGTTCCAACCTGCTCAAATAAACGACACACAGATTTCAGGGAAGCTACACAGAAAGTTGCGGTCAACCATAGAACGCACGGCTGGAAGCTACAACTCAACCAGATAATTATCATCCTAAAACATCTTAACAGGAAGCTTAAACAACAACTAGAGGTAAGATCTCAACCACTAAACCGAGAAACTACCTGCGCACAGCAACTACACGAACAGGGAAAAACTTCTATCGCTTCGCGATCTCACCCTGGACAACCGTAGCTTCCATGATTGGTAAAGGATGAAAGAGCTCTTTGAGAGGAGTCCAACGCTACCTCGAACGTGAAAATGGTTGCCGGAATCGACGGGAAATAGCCGAATAAGTTCACGATGAACAGTGTTTAGGGTTAGAGGAAACAGAGGTCGACTAATGGGGAAATAAAATTCTAAGTATGGGATCTGATAAAAATAAAACGAAGCCAACGCTTCCTATATAAAGGAGCGAGAAGTCTGTTTACAAGACCCACCGACAGAAACATATCTCACAACCAACGCGCGCTAAACACAACCAAGACCCCAAAACGACGTCGCACGAAACCACGGAGAAAGCTGGTCAAAAAGCGCTGAAAGCTGGAAACACGCTACAGGAGAGTTGACCAACTTTGACATCTGTTTTCAATAATCCAACCAGACCTCATCGCTGCGAACAGATCTCTCACTATTGCTACTCCCAAAAACGACGACGTAGCAACTTAATAAAACGGCGGCGTTTAGGAACCAACGCATAAACCCGCAATACACAAAACAGATCTCTCCGCTCATGAGCAGATCTCATGCCAGCGCTATACCAGATCTCTCCCACAAGCGCTAATCAAAATGACACCGTTCTTACTTATCCAAACGACAGCGTTTCAAGCCTTAACAAAATACGCTAGAACCAGATATCTACACATTAGCGCAAAACAGATCTCTCATGAAACGACGGCATAAGGACCTCGCGCCAACAAAACATGCTGCGAAGGAAAATAACACCAGCGACCAGACTTCTTCAACATCAAGGCTTACGTCATCAACGCAACGCATACCAGCGAAGCTTACGTCATCAAATCTACTACCAGATTTCACCAAAAACAGATTTCTCGAAAAACCAGATTTCAAACTCGAAAAACCAAAATTTTCAGAATTGCTCTAAGAATGATTTCCGACCCGAAAATGCAAACGAAGCCTTCAAATACAACTCCGAAAACCCAGAATTCTCCAAAAACCGATTAATTCAACAATTAATCTTATATTACAATTTCAGGTGTCACATTTAGTATAATTGGATAGCTGAATGTCAAAACAGTTTTGACAAGTTGAAGCAAGCGCTGATAAAAGCACCAGTGTTAACCATGCCATCTGATGAAGGAACATTTGTAATTTATACGGACGCATCCAAGAAGGGTTTAGGAGTTGTTTTCATGCAGGAGCGTAAAGTAATTTCATACGCATCCAGACAGCTGAAGGATCACAAGAGGAATTACCCAACGCATGATTTGGAACTGGCAAATGTTGTCTTTGCCCTTAAGATATGGAGACATTATCTATACGGGGAGAAGTGTGAGATATTTACAGATCACAAGAGTTTGAAATACTTATTTACCCAGAAAGAATTGAATATGAGGCAGAGGCGATGATTGGAACTGGTTAAGGACTATGACTGTACGATCAGCTATCACCCAGGAAAAGCAAATGTGGTAGCTGATGCTTTAAGCAGGAAGTATGATGAATTAGCTCAACTGATTGTTCAGAAACCGTTGGCAGTTGATATTGAAAATTTTGGACTTGAAATAGCGTCCAGCAGCAGTAATATGATTTTAGCAAACCTCTCAGTAAGATCAAATCTGATAGACCAAATTCGAGAGAGTTAGCTGAAAGATGAGCAATTACAAAAATGGGTCAAACAAGATAAAGAAAGAGGCAGTAACCTATATTTTTCAGAAGATGAAGTAGTTACGTATCTGGGAAGGATTTGGGTACCCCAAGTAGATGATTTGAGAGCTGATATTTTGAAAGAAGCTCATACAACTCCTTACTCAGTACATCCCGGAAGTACTAAAATGTATAAGGACCTCCAGCAGTTGTACTGGTGGCCAGGAATGAAGAGGGATGTTGCTAGATTCGTAGCTGAATGTTTGACGTGTCAGCTGGTGAAGGCTGAACATACATCCCGGAAGTACTAAAATGTATAAGGACCTCCAGCAGTTGTACTGGTGGCCAGGAATGAAGAGGGATGTTGCTAGATTCGTAGCTGAATGTTTGACGTGTCAGCTGGTGAAGGCTGAACATCAGCGACCGGCTGGATTATTGAAGCCACTGCCTATTCCAAAATGGAAGTGGGAATGTATAGCGATGGATTTTGTGACTGGTTTACCAAGAACTTTTCAAGGATATAACTCCATCTGAGTTATAATTGATAGACTCACTAAGTCTGCTCATTTCTTACCAGTCAAAATAACATATGAGGTGAGCAGATACACGGATTTGTATGTTAAGGAAATAGTGAGGCTTCATGGTGTTCCCATTTCTATTGTATCAGATAGGGATCCAAAGTTCACATCGGCTTTTTGGAAAAGTTTGCATAGAGCTATGGGTACAAAGTTGAACTTTAGCACGACGTTTCATCCCCAAACGGATGGACAATCTGAAAGGGTGATTCAGATTTTGGAAGATTTATCAGGGCATGTATTGTGGATTTTTCAGAAAGCTAGGATCTGAAATTATCACTAGTAGAGTTCGCCTACAATAACAGTTTCCAAGCTTCTATTCAGATGGCTTCATATGAAGCTCTCTACGGTCGAAAGTGTAGAACACCACTCCATTGGGATGAAGTTGGTGAAAGAGCTGGTTTAGGACCAGACGTAGTAGAGCAAACAGCAGCAGCTGTTAGAAAGATAATAGAAAGAATGAAAGCTGCTCAAAGCCGACAGAAAATTTATGCAGATAATCAAGAAGGGAACTTAATTTTGAAGTGGGTGATCACGTATTTTTGAAAATTGCTCCAATGAAAGGAGTAATGAGTTTTGGGAAGAAAGGAAAGCTGAGTCCAAGGTATATTGGACCATATGAGATCATAGAGAAGATAGGAACACTCGCCTATCGATTAGCACTGCCTCCACAGTTTTCAGCAGTGCATAATGTTTTCCATGTATCAGCTTTGAGAAAATATATTCCCAACCCTTCGCATGTGCTAAGTCATGAGCCAATTCAATTAGCACCAGATTTAAGTTATGAAGAAAGAACAGAAAGAATTCTCCTCCGAGATATTAGAAAACTAAGAAACCGTAGTATTCCTATGGTTAAGATACAATGGTCTAATCAGTCGGAGCGAGAAGCAACTTGGGAGATAGAAGCTGATATGCTTTCCCTTTACCCACATTTATTTGGTACGTAAAATTTCGAGGAAAATTTCAATAAGGAGGGTAGAGTTGTAACGCCCCAAAATCCATAGGAACACATTTATGCATTTTATTAATTTCATGGGCCAAAATGGCAATTTTAAATGTTATGTATTTGCTGATTTCATTGATTTTGAGAAAATAAGATGCGTCGCGGCTGGTTCCAGCAGATGACTCCAAGAGCGATACATGAACATGTTTAAATTGATTGAAAATATCTTTAAATAGGACAAATGATTTCTTTTGAAAAAGGTTTGGTGTTTTACAAATTTAAATGATATGAAGGAAATTTTACAAAAATTTGTACAACTTGGTTGAAGTGTGTCATGCTTTGTAAACATAGCACCTTGCCACTAATCCATTCCATATAAATAGCTGTTTTGAAAGCAAGATCATTATCATTTGCAAAGAAAATCTTTAGTGTTCTTCAAAATATTTTCCAGAGAAGTTCGTGTATTGCTTACGGAGAAGATTCTGCCGGAATTAACCATGGTTGCAAAGCTTTGTTAAGGCAAGTAAAAGCTGATCCTTGCTACACAATTTAAAGCTTATATTGATTTTATTCATTTTATGGATCTGCTTGCCTGTATGTTTAAGATATGTTGAAGTTCATGTTTAAAATGATTTACGCATGATCAAGAAAAGAAAGATTGGGTTCGAAATGATATTTTTATGCTTCCAAGTGTTTTCCAGAAAATATGGTTACTGAGGATTCGAGTTTGATTCAAGTATGTTTATGAATGTTCTTCCTTTCGGTAGTTTGTAATATCAGAATTGGAAGCTATGTAATCGGATGTTGTTAATCGAATCAGTATAAAGTCTGGTTTGATAGATAACAGCTGATAGCGTAGCTGTCGTTTTGATGTTGCAACACCAAGTTTAAAGTCAGCTCTTGGTTTTGATAATTTCTCACATCAGCTGTTGGTTTTATTGTTCATCAGCTGTTGGTTTTATTGTTCATCAGCTGTTGGTTTCATTGTTCATCAGCTGTTGGTTTTATTGTTCATCAGCTGTTAGTTTCATTGTTCATCAGCTGTTGGTTTGTTCATCAGCTGTTGCATTGTATCGTTGTATTCAGTCATTGCACTGTTCGTACGTCGGTTTGTTGTGCAAACGACATCGTTTCATTTATTCGTAGTCATGTCTGATAACAGATATTCTTACGTCTGTTTATTCTTATTATCAGACTTTCTTACGTCAGCTTCTTAAAGCAAACGACATCGTTTTAAACTTATTCCCAAGTTGCGTTGTTAGAGATTATTGTTACGACTGGTTCAAATTAACGACGTCGTTTCCTTAAGTTATAACTGGTAACAGATATTCTTACGTCTGTTTTAAGCATTCTCTTGCAGCTGTTTTATGATAAACGTGAACAGTGAAGATCTGTTTTGTTTCAAAGTATTGTTTCACTTTGTTACGCTTGATTCCATTTCAGCAGTAAGTCCCCAGCAGTCAAATTCGATACTCATTAAGTTTTAAAAATGGGAAGCGAGAGTTTTAAATGATGGAACCCGATGATGTTTAAAGAGATTTTAAAGAAAGAAAGGATGTTAAAGGAACAAAATTTATTTTAATATTTATGGCATAGATAACAGACGGTCACAAGGAGAAGGGTGAGTAGTCGTCCAGATGTCGGCTGCCATTTCATATGAGCTATATGCTGAAACTGATATCGGAAGTCATTTTGATCAAAGTGCAACACGGACCTAAGTAGAGCTTCTAAGCCATAAATCAAACGAAAAGATATTGATGATGAGATCTGGGCTATCATCCCCCGTCTCCAAGTTTAAGAAAGAAATGTTTATGAAACGTTTATGTATTGATGATTCCTTTAACTCAAAGTTATGTATGTTCAGATGTCTGCTTGCGTTAAATGAAATTGTTATTACTCAGATTTTACTTGCTGAGCCCCTAGGCTCATTAGCTTTTAAAATGGTGCAGGTATGACAGCTGAGGAGCGAACAGGAGGTGAAAACTGATAGCAGCTGCTGGGAGTTGTGTTTATCAATGGCCAGCGTTTTCCGTGTCATAGCTGATGTTGTATTATATGTTAGGCATATGTATTAGATCAATTACAATAGTTGTATATTCAAACAGAATTTCAGATGTTGTAACTCGCAATTGCAATATATATAATAGGATCTGCTTTTCCGTAAAAATATTTGTCAGTAGTTGGCGCGCAAGTGTATAGATGTCTGTCAGCTTTTGTGTTTTTATTTGTGTTTCGAAGTTTCGTTTTCAAGTTATAGGAAATACAGCCTATAGCAAATTGCCTTTCAGCTCTTATTTTTATTCAAAAATTTTTATTTAACCCAATTCTTGATTCCCGTGGGTTCGGGTGTCACAGATAAACACTTCACCACCCAGCTGTCTCAGCTTCCACCTTTCGCTTGTCCCTTAACTGTCTCACCTGCTCCATTTTAAAAGCTAATGAGCCCAGAGGCTCAACAAGTAAAAATCTGAGTAACAACAAAGTCATTTAACGCAGACAGACATCTGGACATTTACATAACTGAGTTTAAAGGAACTTCATTTTAAACATTTAAACTTTCCTTCTTGAACTTTCTTTCATAACTTTCGTAAGCTTGGATGCGGGGACAATAACCAAGATCCCTTCATTATTTTCTTAAACTTTAGAAACAAAGTCATTTAACGCAGACAGACATCTGGACATTTACATAACTGAGTTTAAAGGAACTTCATTTTAAACATTTAAACTTTCCTTCTTGAACTTTCTTTCATAACTTTCGTAAGCTTGGATGCGGGGACAATAACCAAGATCCCTTCATTATTTTCTTAAACTTTAGAATTTATGGCTTAGAAGCTCTCCTTAGGTCCAATGTGCACTTGATCAAATGACTTATGATATCAGTTCTAGCATATAGCTCATTGTGAAGAGGCAACCGACATCTGGACGACTTCTCACCCTTCCTTTATGAAAGGGAAACTGACATCTGGACAGTTGCTCACCTTTCCTTTATGACCGTCTGTTATCTATGCCATAAATCCTTAAAATAAACTTTTGTTCCTTTAAACTGCTTATCCTTTGAAATCTTCTTTGAAATTTCCTTTGAAAATCATCAGGGTTCACTTCTTTTAAAACTCGCTTCCCATTTTAAAACTTACTGAGTATCAGATTTGACTACTGGAAAACAATCGCTGAAATAGAAACAGATTTCTCTAAAAGAAACTGTACTGGAAAGCAAAACAGATTCCTCAGGTGGAACGTAACGTTGAACAGATTTGACAACAAGGAACAGTACTGTTAGCGTGGAACAGATCTGACTATGAAAATTACATCGCTAACATTGAAACAGATGTCGTGGGTCAACTCAGATGTTAACGCAGGAACAGTGTTTGGAAAAGAAACAGATGTATCTAATGGAATAGTGTTTAGGAATAAAACAGCTGCGACTTGGTCAACTCAGATGTCAACGCAACTAAGTTGGTCAACTCAGATGTCAATGAATAATAGCAAGGGACTCAGCAGTGAAGCATTTAATACTGTGAATGTTAGAGTAGATGCCCAACTAGCCAACTTGTGGCGTGTGGGTTTTATAGACTCTTGTACAAACAGTCTTTATATATGATATTCGCATTTACTTATATGGCGTTCTTTACTTTCA
Organism: Dorcoceras hygrometricum; assembly: GCA_001598015.1. NCBI lineage: Eukaryota > Viridiplantae > Streptophyta > Magnoliopsida > Lamiales > Gesneriaceae > Dorcoceras > Dorcoceras hygrometricum. The sequence continues at coordinate 162,437 of KV009824.1, forward strand.
TTATGTGTGTAATGATTTACATTTGCGTTGAACATGTTCCTAGTCGATTGGGCCGTCAAAATGAGGATAAGGCCGCCCGAGTTCGAGACTAGTATCTACGATGCGAAGTACCATGTTTCATTGGTAGGGAACATTGTGATGTTCTGAGCATGCAGATAGATAGTGACCTGGTGATCTATCGAACTACCCTCCTTCGGACTTTCCAAGTGGTTACCATTTGTCGAGTGGATAAGTCCGATCTCTTGGTTGTACTGATTAGTCCTCACGACTCGAAACGTCATTGAGACTCTACATGATAGGCGTCTCACTTTGACCCGTTTGCCGACTCAATTAGGGTCATAAGGCGTCGGGATTGGGTGAGACCCCGATGCATGTAGGAGTCGATGCATCGTTGTCGAGGATTCACCGCTCGCAGACATGCGTGGATATCCTATGCTATCTGAGGGGATAATAGTGTATAAATCTCTGGCCAGAGTACTAGAAGTGTTTTAGGTAAATGTGTTTACCTAGTTACACTCGCGATGTCACTATTCGATCTCCAAGATGTATGCATAGCTATCGGATCTATAGCGACTCTCGATTTATCTATGGTCGTTGATCTGATCGGGATATATGGATTGAAAGGACCGTACCGTACGCTAACCACGACCAACTGGTTCTTGCAGGCACTATCAGTGATACCTAGGGGATCATGGGGCGATGTTGTTAGACGCTTTACCATGATCCGTTGGGCAGGTCCGGAATTGTGATTCCGGAGCCACAATGGTTGTGGGCCCACGGCTAGCTGTATCCCTAAACCATTGATGGTCACACAAGTACTAGATTCGAGATTCCCGCACGGATACTCAACTCAATGCGTTGAGCATGAGAAGAGGATTTCGGGAAGTGCGACTTCCTAAAAGTCAACAGGGGTCAAACCGGGGTTTCCCGCTGTTGAGGGGCAAAACGGTCATTTTGCACTGGGGTTCTGAAAAATGGTTTTTCAGATCAATGTATTCAGTTTCGGAAACTGAGTCGATCGGTCCGATCTGATCGGCGGGAGTTACGATGAAGACTCGGTGG
>KV009824.1:165485-225017 GCA_001598015.1 Dorcoceras hygrometricum
TTGCGAACTGCAAAAGGTATGTTCTATATTAAATAAATATGTCTCTAAATTCAACTTCTTGGGTACTTGATACCGGATGTGGATCTCATATCTGCAATGATTTGTAGGTGATGACAAGAAGTCGACGTCTTAGAGAGGGTGAGACCCACTTGAGGCTTGGCAATGGAGCAAGAGTTGCTGCAGTAGCTATAGGAGATATTAGTTTATTTCTGTCTTCAAATTTTAAGTTGTTGTTACGAGACGTTTTATTTGTTCCTGAATTAATTAAAAACATTATTTCTATGCCTATGCTTGTGAGACCCACTTGAGGCTTGGCAATGGAGCAAGAGTTGCTGCAGTAGCTATAGGAGATATTAGTTTATTTCTGTCTTCAAATTTTAAGTGGTTGTTACGAGATGTTTTTATTTGTTCCTGAATTAATTAAAAACATTATTTCTATGCCTATGCTTGATATAGATGGATATTCTTGTATGTTTGCTAATTCGATTTGCAATATTTACAAGAATGAATGTTTAATTGGAATTGGGGAACGCGAAAACGATCTATACACCTTAAAATTAAAAGACGTTCCAACTCACGATGTCGAAACACACAAAACGATTAAACGGAAACACGATAACTTGAACCCAGCACAACTTTGGCACGCTAGGCTAGGTCACATTTCCCTAAGTAGGATGAACAAGTTAGTTAGGAGTGACTTGTTTGATCTGTCAGACATCAACTCCCTACCAACTTGTGAACCCTGTCTGAAAGGAAAGATGACCAAGCAAGCCTTCAAGGGAAAGGGTGAACGTGCCCAAGACCTATTGGATTTGATCCATACTGATGTGTGCGGCCCATTTAGTATCGGTACTAAATACGGTGACACATACTTCATCACCTTTACCGATGATTACTCTATGTATGGGTACTTGTACTTAATGAAGTACAAGTCTGAATCCTTTGAAAGGTTCAAGGAATTCAAGGCTGAAGTAGAAAATCAATTAGGCAAAAGTATTAAGGCACTTCGATCTGATCGAGGTGGTGAATACTTGAGTACTGAGTTTCAAGACTATATGAGGGAGAATGGGATTCTCTCACAGTGGACCCCTCCGGCCACACCACAGCTCAATGGTGTAGCGGAGCGTCGTAATCGGACCTTGTTGGACATGGTTCGATCTATGATGAGCTTCACTGAGCTTCCGACCTCGTTTTGGGGCTATGCGCTCGAAACGGCGGTAATGTTGTTGAACAATGTCCACACCCAGGCAGTGGATAAGACTCCGTATGAGATTTGGATGGGCAAACCACCCAAGTACTCATTTATGAGGATTTGGGGATGTCCTGCTTACGTGAAGCAGACAGTGGGAGATAAGCTGGATACGAGATCCATCTTATGCTACATCATTGGGTATCCAAAGAATTCCATTGGATACTATTTCTACTATCCCAGCGAGACAAAAGTGTTTGTCTCTAGGAATGCCACCTTTATGGAAAGGGAATTTCTACGTGATAGAATGGGCAAAATAGTAGAGCTGGAAGACGTTCGAGAACCAATTGAAGTACCAAGTGAATCTCCCGCACCTACTGAGCCAGTACCAGATATGGTCGCACCTAGGAGATCCGAAAGGATTCCTAGGGCTCCTGAGAGATATGGTTTTCTCCTTGAAGATGATCAAGGTGATCAAGTTGTTGGATCTGATCCAAGAACTTTCAAGGAGGAAATTTCCGATGCTGATTCTAATTTGTGGCTTGAAGCTATGTAGTCTGAGTTTGACTCAATGCATGCTAACCAAGTTTGGACTCTTGTTAACCCTCCCGAAGGAATCGTTCCTATTGGGTGCAAATGGGTGTACAATAGGAAACTTGGGCCTGATGGTAAGGTAATGACCTACAAGGCACGACTAGTCGCGAAAGGTTACACTCAAAGGCAAGGTGTTGACTATGATGAAACCTTCTCGCCAGTCGCAATGTTCAAGTCAATTAGAATTTTGTTAGCCATAGCCGCATGGTACGACTATGAGATATGGCAAATGGATGTGAAAACTGCGTTCCTTAATGGAAACATTAAGGGAGAGATATATATGACGCAGCCTGAGGGTTTCACATCTGTTGGAAGCGAGCATAAGGTATGCAAGCTTCAGAGATCGATCTACGGTCTCAAACAAGCATCGCGAAGTTAGAACCTGAGATTCGATGAAACAATTAAGGAATTTGGTTTCATCAAGAATCCCGAGGAGCCGTGTGTCTATAAAAAGGTAGTTAAAAGTGCTGTGACGTTCCTAGTACTTTATGTTGATGACATTCTACTCATTGGGAATGATGTAGGAATGTTGCAGTCAACTATAGTATGGTTGTCTAGCAGATTTTCGATGAAGGACATGGGTGAAGCGTCCTATATTCTTGGAATACAGATCCATCGGGATAGATCTAAACGGATGCTCGGACTCACCCAAGCTACCTACATCGATACCATATTTAAGAGGTTCTCTATGGAAGAGTCCAAGAGAGGACACCTACCTATGTGCCACGGGGTCACTCTATCCAAGTCTATGTGTCCAAAGACTGATGAGGAGATAGAGAGTATGGCACGTGTACCATATGCCTCGGCTATAAGTAGTATTATGTATGGCATGATCTCGACTAGACCGGATGTCGCATATGCTCTGAGTGTCACGAGCCGCTACCAGGACAACCCCGGCCAATTGCATTGGAAGGCCGTGAAGGATATTCTTAAGTACTTACGAAGGACTAAGAATATGTTCATGGTATATGGGGGTGGTGAACTGAAACTGGAAGGCTACACAGATTCTAGCTTCCAGTGTGACGTGGATGATTCGAAATCAACATCTGGATTTGTATTCATGCTCAATGGTGGTGCTGTCTCTTGGAAGAGTTCCAAGCAAGACACCATCACGGATTCAACCACTGAGGCTGAGTACATTGCAGCATCCGCTGCTGCTAAGGAGGACGTTTGGATAAGGAATTTCGTCCAAGAGTTGGGCGTCATTCCTAATGGAGTTGGTCAAGTCCCGATGTACTGCGACAACACGGGTGCCATTGCGCAAGCAAAGGAGCCTAGGTCTCACCAAAGATCCAAACACATACTGAGGAAATACCACATAATCCAGGATATTGTGGCTAGAGGTGACATAGCAGTTGAGAGAGTCGCCTCTGCAGACAACGTTGGTGATCCACTTACGAAGCCCTTGCCTGGACCGTGTTTGAAAAACATCGCGAAACAATGGGACTGCGTCTGATGAGTAGTTGGCTTTAGGCCGAGTGGGAGATTGTTTAGTAGATGTCCAACTAGCCAACTTGTGGCGTGTGGGTTTTATAGACTCTTGTACAAACAGTCTTTATATATGATATTCGCATTTACTTATATGGCATTCTTTACTTTCATTATGTGTGTAATGATTTACAATTGCGTTGAGTAAAGACCTAGAATACACCTAAGTGTATGTTAGATGTGATAGTGGGTATGACGGCTATCATCAAACACATCTAATAGTCACTGTGTATTGTCGGGATTGGGTGAGACCCCGATGCATGTAGGAGTCAATGCATCATTGTCGAGGATTCACCGCTCGCAGACATGCGTGGATATCCTATGCTATCTGAGGGGATAATAGTGTATAAATCTCTGTCCAGAGTACTAGAAGTGTTTTAGGTAAATGTTTTTACCTAGTTACACTCGCGATGTCACTATTCGATCTCCAAGAAGTATGCATAGCTATCGGATCTATAGCGACTCTCGATTTATCAATGGTCGTTGATCTGATCGGGATATATGGATTGAAAGGACCGTACCGTACGCTAACCACGACCAACTGGTTCTTGCAGGCACTATCAGTGATACCTAGGGGATCATGGGGCGATGTTGCTAGATGCTTTACCATGATCCGTTGGGCAGGTCCGGAATTGTGATTCCGGAGCCACAATGGTTGTGGGCCCACGGCTAGCTGTATCCCTGAACCATTGAGGGTCACACAAGTACTAGATTCGAGATTCCCGCACGGATACTCAGCTCAATGTGTTGAGCACGAGAAGAGGATTTCGATAAGTGCGACTTCCTAAAAGTCAACAGGGATCAAACCGGGGTTTCCCGCAGTTGAGGGGCAAAACGGTCATTTTGCACTGGGGTTCTGAAAAATGGTTTTTCAGATCATTGTATTCAGTTTCGGAAACTGAGTCGATCGGTCCGATCTGATCGGCGATCGGAGTTACGGTGAAGTCTCGGTGATGGAGATGAAACGAATGTTCATCCGTTGGACCCGGGCCCGTTGGGCCGGATCAAAATCCATCACCTATTCTATTTAATATAGAATTATGACTTAACCTAAACACAACTCATGCACTAACCCTAATCTCTATAGCCGCCCCCTCCTCTCTCAAACGCCGTCGCCGCCGCCCGTCTTCGCCGGAAATTCGTTTCCGGCCAATTCGACGAGGAGAATCCGTTCGTGCTGATCTCGTCAGTCCTTCTAGTGCAGGCTTACGAAGGAGTCTCGTTTCTGGTCGTGGACCGGATTGGCGATATCTACCGCAGTCTACCGAGAAGAGCCGACGTTATTGTAACTACGGTTGGAGCCAGGCACAAATGCCAGCAAGGTAGTGGTTTTGAACCCCCTATGTATGTCGATAATTGTTATTGAATTTTTCGTATTGATCGTCTCCCGGCTTTTATTCTATGTTCTTCCGCTGCCTCGCCGGGGGGCGGATCCGGATCCCCAACAGTGAAATCTGACCAAAATCTGATATGTAGCGAAAACACGAATCTGAATTGAAAACTGTTTATTTAATTAAAAGATTTATTCGCTAACATAGGAAACAAAGTCTGAATAAGAACTCGGTGCTGCAACATCACGAACGACATCTACGATACCAGTTCTGCCTATCAAACTAGACTTAGTTTCTGATTCGACTAGCATCTCCGATTACATAGAGTCAAGCTCAGATGTTACCATTCACTAGAAGCAAAAACATTCATGAAAATACGTGATTCAAATCCAAACTCCTCAGTATCTTTAAACATATTTTTCTTAAAACATACTGGAAAACATTGGAAGCAGAAAACATATATTTTGAACCCAATCTTTCTTTATTAAACATTTATGAACATACGTAAACATGAATTAAACATAACTTTAAACATACAGGCAAGCAGATCCATAAAATGAGAAAATCAATAAATGCTTCAAATGGTGTAGCAAATGATCAGCTTTTACTTGCCTTTGAACTGAGCTTTACGACAACAGTTTGTTCCTCCAGAGTTCCTCCTCCTCAAGCAATCACACGAGCTTCTTGGAAAATATTTGAAAGAATACAAAAGAGTTTTCTAAGTGAAAATGAATTTTTCCTTCGTAACAAGTATTTATATGGGAGGGATTAGTGGCAGGTGAGGTGTAATCATTAAGAATGACAACCTTACCTAAAGTTGTGAATTTTAGTAAAATTTCCCTCTCAATATTTTAGTTTGCAAATCTACCAACCTTTCTTTAAAGAAACCATTTTGTCCTCCTTAAGATCATTTAAACAAGTTTCTAAAATCTGCTCGTGCATTGCGCTTGGAGTGACATCTGCTGAACTTGCTGCGTCGTACCTCAATTTTGAAATCAATAAAATCAGCTTTCATAAAATAGCTTATGCTAACATTTAAATTGTCATTTCGACCCTTGAAATTAATAAGATGTATATATATATGGTCCTATGGATTTTGGGGCGTTACAAATTTGATCTGTTCAGAGCTGTCTTTCTCAGTGAGATAAGTTGTTCATTCATATTGTATAGTCTTTGGTGTCAGCTCTAGCATGTTTTGATCCAAATGACACCCAGTGAGTGCAGATTAGGAGAGAAAAACCAAGTTTTAGGTTCATCGTGCGTAAATTCCACTGTTTCCAGAACCCTTAGTTCTCTTTATATGTGCTCCCAGCATCTTTCAAAAATAAGAAAAATATTTTAAGCGGACCTCTTGTGCTTGTGTGAGCTCTCAACCGTATTTCAAATGTAATAACTTCTACAAGGGGCTGTGAGAAAGGGTGACTTGAAGGTTAAAATGAAAATAAAGTATGCACCCACTCGTTTTATTCAGGAAAATGTACTAAGAGAAGGAATAAAATTTTAAAGGACGAGTTTTGATGTTTTTATATGAGATTTGTGGCAAATTTGTGAATCAACTTACAGGCATGTGGATGTCGGTCGACGGACAGGGGTCCCCGTAAAATTACGGGCATGTGGATGTCGGCCCATAGGCGAGGTGCTGTCTGGATGTCGACGGGTCGGGGTGTTAGAGTAGGTGTCCAGATAGCCAACTGTTGGTAGTGGGCTTTGCTGACTCTACTATAAAAATGATCTTTATTCATATAATTAACATATACATGGCATTCTTTATCTTTGATTTTATTCTACAAACTTGTTGGACAAAGACCTTGAATGCACTGTAGTGTATGTTAGATGTGATAGTGGATTTGATGGATATCATGAAACACATCTAATAGTCAATGTGTGTTCTAAACGAGTTCCTGGTCGATTTGTCCATCTCAAAGAGGATAAGGGCCGCACGTGCTTGAGAGTAGCATATGTGATATAAAGTATCACGTTTCATTGCTAGGGAACATGGAGATGTTCTGAGAATGCATGATGGATAGTGACCCGGTGATCTATCAAACTATCCCCATTAGGACTTTCCAAGTGGTTATAATTTGTCAAGTGGATTAAGTCCGAGGTTTTGGTTGTACAATTTGTACTCATTACTCAAACAACATTGAGACTCTACATGCTAGTCGCCTCACTTTGACTCGCTTATCGACTCCATGAGGATCATCAGGTGGCGAGGTTGGGTGAGGTCACGACGCATGTAGGAGTCGATGTTTCGTTATTGAGGATTCATCGTTCGCCTTGGTACGTGAATATCCTATGCTATCTGAGGAGATAATAGCGTGACAAATCTCTGGCCAGAGTACTAGATGTGCTTTAGGTAAATGGGTTTACCTAGTAGCACATGCGATGTCACTATTTGATCTCAAGATGTAAGCATGGCTTCGACTATAGCGACTCTCGATTTACTAATGATCGTTGATTCGGTCAGGATATTTGATATGAAAGGACCATACAGTATGCTAACCATGACCAACTAGTTCTTGCAGGTACTATCAGTGATACCTATGGGATCATGGGGCGAAGTTGCTAGACGCTTTACCAAGGTCTGATGGGTAAGTCCGAAAATGCGTTTTCGGAGTCACTAAGAGTTGTGAGCCCATAACTGTCAGGCCCCGTGCTAATTAATCACAATTAACACATAAAAAACTCAAAAACACGGAAGCTAAAAATCAGGGCTTAAAAATTTTTCGAAGTAGGTTGGGCCTGAATTCAAAATCATACATTCAAAATATCGATAATGAAAATATAAGTTATCTCAAACTTATACAATCAGGTAACATCAACTCTCAAATCATAAACAGATCCCCAAATACATAAAATCACGGGGCATCCCCCGGATCAATACATAATACAATATACTGGGACTCAAGGAAACGGGGATCGACCAGCTGTACCACCACTCTGTCCAGCTTGGTTACCTGAAGATCCTGAAAATGGGCAACACAGACCCAAAACACAAAAGCAGGAAACAAAATACGAGGTCAAGCCTCAGTACGAACAGCTATCAAAACAGTAACACATAAAACATGCCATAAATCAATGCTATGAATGCATGAGGGCTATCAAAGAATCGGATAGCTAGACCAGTAAGTCAACTGGCGCATCAATCAGTCCAGTCTCTATACCATGCACAGCAAGTCAGCCGGTGGAAACCATCGGTCCGTGATATTCCGGGCCCGTCAGCCCATCACAGCTCGGTAGTAGACGCTCGAATCCGGCAGTCACCACTCCGATGATAGCGTTGGACTATTCCGGCACGACACATCAGTCGTCCAGTCGCAACGTGACTCTAAATCAGGTCTATCAACCAAATCTGTCAGGCTCAATATGTATGCGTGTATGCCAAACAATAATCAATGCATAATGCATACAATCAATACGCTAAAACAGCATGCAAATCAATCAATTCCACACACTGTTTCACGTATCAATCACAGTAGCAGGACAACAGATTTCATAGCAGGGAAATACAGCCATGTTCACGCTTCAAGCCATTAAGAGCTGCTCAATTCGTACCTCAACTGCTTCAATATACCTTAACAGGTCTCACAAACTACGGCCAGTAACTAAATCAAGTCCACGGCCCCTGAAGCTCTACGCAAAGCTCAACCAAAATCCTGGGAGCTGAAATCTGTTTCAAAACTTCGAAAATCACCTTAACTCAAGCACAGTTCTAAGAGTGAACATTCTAATACCTACGGCCAGAACTAACCTCCAGTTCTAAACATCTACGCAGGTATTAACTATAAGAACAGAGCTCAAATAAACGAGAAATGCTCACCCAAAAGCTCACGCTAGCAGGAGAAACACACGGCCCAGATTTCTCCAAAAGCTTCTAACACTGACAACTTCACGCTTCCAATCCAGAATTAATTCAGGGTTCAAAATGGGTAACAATCGAAAGAGCTAAGCTAGGGGAGTCCAACGCCACCAAGATTGTCAAAAACAGAGGCTGGAAGTGACGGGAATCGGCGGTGGAAAGTTACGGTGAACAATAGCAAGTCGAGGGTTTCAACAGAGAAGATAAGAAATGACGGGTTGAGAAATATTCTAAGTGTAGTTCGACACTTCTATTTATTCCTCAATACAATGGCTACTGTCTAAGTCAAACACCGACAAAAACAGATTCCTGCAACTTAAATTAGCGTCGAACAGATCTCTCAACAACGCTAATAACCACCGATTCCAGAGTTAACAACAAACGCTCATTCACAAGTCTAAAAGACAGCGCTTCGGTGACATATGGTCTCTCCAATGGTAGCACAATACCCGATCTCTCGCTCGCGCAATACAAAACACGCTAAGTGCTGGAAATCCAAAACGACGACGCAGCAACTTAAAGGAACGACGTCGCTTCACTTAAAACAGATCCCAACGCTCAACACAACAGATCTCAGCGCTACCACTAAAACAGATCTCTACGCCTTAGCAACGCATAATTCTAAAACGACGACATAGCCACTAATCCAAACGACGTCGCACAGCTAAACAGATCTCTCCTCAAATTACAACGCTCGAAAGCTCAACAGCAGATGTCAACTCTCACATGTTGACCAACACATGAAATCTACCTACGTTAGCAGATCTCTTCACGAGAACTATCCCCCGCTTTCAATACAACGAAACCAGATCTCTCAATCCAGCGATCACCCGCTACAGTTCCGTTGACTAAAGTTGACATCTGAAAATCACGAAATTCAAGCGCAGCACTCTCGACTATCCAGATCTCACAAAAACGCAGTGTTTTACCTACTTCTCAAGGCATAAACACGCCAACACTCAGGGAACCAGATTTCTGTCAAAATCTAACCAATTCGTACCCAATTCTCAACCAGATTTCACCCGATAAACCCGAACTAAAATCTGGACAACTCCAACTAGAGATCTGAATTTCTCAAATCAGATTTCACCCAAAAATTCGAAATTCCAGAAATCAAAAACCTTAATTCCCGTGACTAATCTAACCCAAAATCTGATTAATCACAAATCTTGAAATCTGATTCCTCACAACAACTAGTTGTATCCTTGAACCATTGAGGGTCACATAAGTACTGGTGTCTCAATTTACGTACGGATATGATACTCATAGTGTTGAGTATATTAGGAGGAAACTGCTAATTTTGTATTAGGTGATGGTATGAAAAATTATTTTCACATCATAATGTGTAGTTTTAGAAATTATGCATACCGGTCCGATCTAATAGTCGATCGGAATTATGATGGCACCACTAGGATGGACTTGAAATCAATGTGCGATGGACATAGGCTTAGCCTGAGCCAATTAACCTGGTTTAAGCCCGTGAAACATCTATAAATAGTGTCCATGGGGTGCCATTTTAATGTACCAAATTTTGTTGACAACGCTCCTCTCCCCTCCACTCCACTCTCGGCCTTCTCCTACCGATCCCGCCGCAGTAATTCATTCCGGCCGTCTCGGTGTGGAGATTCCATCCGTGAAACTGTTGCTGGTTTTTTAGTGCAACTAGCAAATTAATTGGGATCTCGATCGTGGATCGGATTAGACGATTGGAGTTGTTCAACCGTTGAAGGGCTATCTCCCTTTGTGTAATAGTCGGAGCAGGGCACCAAGTCGCCAAAGATAAATATTTTCCTAAATATTTTATGTATGTTTAGTATTGATTTTACTCGCATATGATCGTTCTCGGGCACAAAATTTTAAACTTTCGCTGTGCGCAGAAGCGAGATCCTGTTCGGCCGCTGCGTCAATAGTAGTATCAGAGCTTCAGGCTTAGATCATTCATACACGAATCCTACAAACTTGCATGAAAAAATTGATTTTTCAAAAAAAAAAAAATTTTTTTTCGGTGATCGGGCCCGCCTTGCCGCCACCGCGTGCTCACCGCGTAGGCGTCGTGCAGGAGATGCACGCTCGCTACATGACTGGCGCATGCATGACGCGACGCGTATCGCACGGTCCGTGCATGCACGGATTGGCGCCTATCGTGCGGCCGGTGCTCGCATGTGGCGAACCCCGTGCTATGATGCCGCAATGTGTCGCCTGACCTGTGTGCGTATGTCGTGCACAACACCGCCGCCGGTGCACGGCGTGCAGCATTTGTGATGCACGCATGTGCATGGGCGCGCCCTTACGACGGTACCGGGGCGGCTGCGTGGCGACGGTTTTGCCACCTAGGGTTTTGCCTGGGCTTGACCCGGGCAGCCCGACAGGTTTTTGGGCCTATACTTACTGTCGGGCATTTTTGGTTGGACCAGAATTATTTTTGAATGATTTCGAGGTGCTGGACCTGAAATTGTTTTAAGCCAAAAATTATTTTCAAAATTAATTTTTTAGAAAAAATATATTTAATGAAAATTTATTTTTTTCTGTAAATTAATTGGTGTTGAAAATAATTATTGTGATGCCGTTACAATGACAAAGAATGTTTTATTTATAAAACATGATTTTATATTTCAAATGTGATTTTGTTAGATAATAATCAAATGTGATTTGATTAAATTATCTTATTGTTTATTTATGTCAATTAATTCGATTGATTGTATAAATAAAGCGATTATGGGATGATCGAGAGCCATGTCCAATGCGTTAGGTATATGCTAGGTTATACGGTGTTTGGTTATAATATTGTTGATATCACTTCAAAGTGGGCCTGATTGATGGCCCATTCCCACCTCTTTTAAATGTATCCCTATTTATCATGTGTATTTAAATATAAATATTAGACACAATGGGAGATAAGTTTGAAGATGGTTGTTAAGAATAAATTTAAGTTTGGTGACAACAAATACAAGAACTCAAACAGATTACAGCAGTAGGATGAAGAGCTGAACATAACAACTTAGGATTTCAAGATCAGCTCAGAGCATGTCGATCAGCTTAGAGCAAGTAGATCAGTTGAGATAGTTGCAATTTAGCTCAGAGCAAGACGATCAGCTCAGAGTAAGACGATCAGCTTAGAGCGTCGCGATTCAGCTTAGAACAAGCAGATTAGCTTAGATCATTGTCCTTCAGTTCAAAGCAAGAAGAACAGATCAGAGCGACATGGGACAGATCAGATTGGAGCTTCGAAATCAGAACCATGCTTCAGTGAAGGAATCAGCTTAGAGAAGATTCAGATCGGAGTTTTATATAGAGGACAGTTTACAGTAGACTATGGGAATGAACAACTTAGAGCAAAGACAACGCAAAAACAGCTTAGAGCAAAGACAACGAGAAACAGCTTAGAGCGAAGAACAACGGAGAAACATCTTAGAGTGAAGAACAGCACAGAACATCTCAGAGCTCAAGAACAACGTTCAGTTTAGAACATATGAGATTTCAGATCAGAGAGTGAAGAGCTAAGTCTCAGGTCAGTATTTATATTATCATTTGACAGAACAACTCAGAGGAACTCTTTCCAGATCAGCTTTATATTGAGTATCAGATCAGACCTGGAAATAGTTTAGTTCAGAAGAGAACATCTCAAACAGTTTTGGATCGGATCGCAATGGAAGATTACATTTTCTCACGTAACAGCTTAGAGCAGACAAGCTTTTAGATCACGTCTACAGATAACAGCTTAGAGCGTATAGACATGAAGATATCAAATCAAATCAGATCGATCATGTGCTAAATCACTGGCTAAATGACCAGATGCTATTTCTGGACCTAACGGTATCATTCCTATGATTCTGGTATGAAGAAAGGAAAGTTCTTCAAAGATGAAAATAAGATCAACTATCCAGTAGTGTAATCATTTGAAGATCGATGCATTTGAAGATATTTATATAACGAACAATGAATAGAATCTAGACACAACAATTCTGCGAACGTTTCAACTCTTACACAATATTCTGTCTCCATCGCTGTTACGCTGCACAAAGTATTTCGTGAACAGAAACTTTACTATACATCGTTTTATTCGTTACAACCTTGCTCCCAAAAGCATCATATTCATTCATTTGAGTTGTAACCACTCTGTAGCCTTGTGTATTCATTGTAAATAATAAACAGAGTGCATAGAGCATGTGAAAGCTGAAAAAATTTAGAAGAAAATATTGTATTTACAGAACAGATTGTGAGTCTGTTTCTGTCATAAAAGTGATAGGAGTTCTTGCAGCTTGCGGGCTGTCGGATCGGGTTAGACCAGGAGCTGCTGTAATCAAATATTCTAGTGGAATCCTTCCTGAACAAGGAATAAGGGAAGACGTAGGAGTTTAAGATCCGAAATTCCATAAACAAACTCTTGTCCCCTTTACTTTACTGCATTCAGTTTTCATTATTACAGATTTATGTTTTATATATCTGTTCATTGTTCAATTGAGTTCATTTCGCACAAATATTTTTACTCGAGAGAATAGAAGTGCACTGAGATCCTCAAAGCTGGTAAATCAGCTAAGAGGTTAGCCGAAGGCTTTAAAAATCTTTTTGAAAAGAGTTTTGCGAAAAATTGTGAAGGAGTTCATTCATCCCCCTATGAACTCCCGAGCTGATATTTAAATCTATTTTTTATCCAACAAGTGGTATCAAAGAACATTATCTCAGTGTTTGAATATTTGTGCTTATCTGCAATTATTAAATATGTCGATCTTTCACAATAACATTTCAATGTTTTCTAAAGAGGAATACGACATTTGGAAGATAATGTGAGACCCGAACATTCTACCGTTTAGATGTTGGTTGGGTTTGGACCAGCTGATGGTCGATGTGCTTGGTGTAGCTATCGGATGTCGTTTAGTGTTAGAATCAGCGGTTGGAAAGATATCAGATGTTGCGTGGAGGACGTCTGTTTGAGTATCAGCTGTTGGGTCAGCCGTTGGTGACATCTGATTCAGATGTGTGTATCAGCTGTAGCGGTAGGAATCAGTTGGAGCAGCAGCACTTAGTTAGATTTTAGATGTTGTGTGTTGTTTGTGCTTGACTATGTGATTGATGTGCTGCATATTGTTTGTGTTATGTGATTTCTATGCTGTATATGTTCTGTGTTATCTTATCCTGTTTAGGCGTAGATGCCGCCTAGATGTAAGGGCAGTTTCAGGAATCAGAAGGTCAGAACGATGATCAGCGTAGTGTTCCTCTTTGTGGTCGTGGTAGGTGTGTGGAGGATGAGGTTGATGACTTGACAGCTCGAGTGGACAGGATGGAAATTGTGATGGCGAGGTTCCAAAGGATGAGTCCCGAGGTTTTCAACGGTGATGAGTCTAGCGCTGATGCGGACTCTTGGTTACAGCATATCACGGGTCTGTTCGACCGTGTGCAGTATGATGACGGACTTAGGTTGAGTTTACCGACTTTCCAGCTTAGGAAAGGTGTGGAGCGCTGGTGGAGAGGCGCTTCGAGGACTTTGTAGGAGACAGTGTGGGGATTACTTGGGACAGTTTCTGCGTTGCCTTTTGGCAGGAGTACGTCCCGGAGTCGTACGTGAATGCTCGTGAGCGAGAGTTCGATAATTTGGAGCAAGGTACCATGTTGGTGCGAGAGTATGCTCGGTTGTTTTTTCTCTTTTGTCGTATGTTCCGCATGTTGCTGGCCGGGAGAGGGCCAAGAGGACTAAGTTTATTGAGGGTTTGAATGAAGAGCTGTATTCCTTGGTGCTGACGAGCAAACCGAAGAGCATGTTGGTGCGAGAGTATGCTCGGTTGTTTTTCTCTTTTGTCGTATGTTCCGCATGTTGCTGGCCGGGAGAGGGCCAAGAGGACTAAGTTTATTGAGGGTTTGAATGAAGAGCTGTATTCCTTGGTGCTGACGAGCAAACCGAAGAGCTATGCTGAAGCAGTGGATAATGCGATCGATATCGAGGAAGGTCTGCGAAACCGGAGGTCTCGTGCTAGGCCTCAGGGTGCTCAGAGTGTCTGTCCCGCTGTTCAGGGAGCGCAGTCTTCCCAGTCTTCGCAGTCAGCCCATCAGCCCCAGCAGCAGCAGCAGTTAGCGCAGAAGTCTGGACGCCAGAGGTTTAGACCTCGTGGCCAGCAGTTTAAGAAGAAGTCTGGTTCTTGTTCTTCTGGTTCTAGCAGCTCTAGTAGCAGTGGTTCTAGGGCAGAGTTTTTTGGCTTCTGTGGAGGCAAGCATCCGTCGACTCAGTGTGTTGGTGTGCAGGGCTCGTGTAACCTCTGTGGTCAGTATGGAAACTTTGCGAGAGTGTGTCCGTTGGCTGGATCTCAGCAAGCCGTAGCCCCACCTCAGGGTCGAGGAGGATCATCTAGGGGTCGTTCCCCTCAGTTTCCGCAGCCTAGGATGGGAGAGACGCAGTTTAGGCCGTTCCAGCAGCCTGGTCCGTCGCATTTCGGACAGTCTTCTCAGCCGCTTTTCTCTGGACCCCAGCATGCTCAATAGAATGCCATTACGAGGGAGCAAGTGGAGGGCATGCCGAGCGGAGTTATTGCAGGTAACTGTTCTGTCTTTGATTTTCCTGCACGTGTGTTGTTTGACACCGGCGCATCACATTCGTTCATTTATGATGCATTTGTGGTCGAGCATGGGTTGCATACCACTTCTTTGCGTGATGTTGTGTCTATTTCTACTCCTGGCGGCGCGAGCCTGTACTCCCAAGAGGTTTTGTTGGATGGCGTTCTGAGGTTTGGTGAGCATGCGTTAGTAGCGAATTTGATTCGTTGATGTTGTGGGATTTCGATTGTATCGTGGGAATGGACTTGTTGTCCAGTTATAGGGCCTCCGTTGATTGTTTTCATGGGATCGTGCGTTTTAGGCCTCAGTCTGGTGAGAAGTGGAACTTCTACGGGCACTATTCTCGATCGAAGATTCCTTTAGTCTCTGCTATGGAGATGTTTAGCCTTTTGTCTTTAGGGAACGCTGGCATTATGATTTATGCGTTGGACGCATTTTCTTTTTCGCGTGTGGAAATTAGAGACGTCCCCCTGCTATGGAGATGTTTAGCCTTTTGTCTTTAGGGAACGCTGGCATTATGATTTATGCGTTGGACGCATTTTCTTTTTCGCGTGTGGAAATTAGAGACGTCCCCATTGCTCGAGATTTCCCTGATGTGTTTGAGGAGGTTCCTGGATTTCCTCCGAGAGGAAAGATCGATTTCAGGGTGCTTAGAGTGTCTGTCCCGCTGTTCAGGGAGCAAAGTCTTCCCAGTCTTCGCATTCAGCCCATCAGCCCCAGCAGCAGCAGCAGTTAGCGCAGCAGTCTGGACGCCAGAGGTTTAGACCTCGTGGCCAGCAGTTTAAGAAGAAGTCTGGTTCTTGTTCTTCTGGTTCTAGCAGCTCTAGTAGCAGTGGTTCTAGGGCAGAGTTTGGTGTCTTCTGTGGAGGCAAGAATCCGTCGACTCAGTGTGTTGGTGTGCAGGGCTTGTGTAACCTCTGTGGTCAGTATGGAAACTTTGCGAGAGTGTGTCCGTTGGCTGGATCTCAGCAAGCCGTAGCCCCACCTCAGGGTCGAGGAGGATCATCTAGGGGTCGTTCCCCTCAGTTTCCACAGCCTAGGATGGGAGAGACGCAGTTTAGGCCGTTCCAGCAGCCTGGTCCGTCGCATTTCGGACAGTCTTCTCAGCCGCTTTTCTCTGGACCCAAGCATGCTCAAGCGAATGCCATTACGAGGGAGCAAGTGGAGGGCACGCCGAGCGGAGTTATTGCAGGTAACTGTTCTTTCTTTGATTTTCCTGCACGTGTGTTGTTTGACACCGGCGCATCACATTCGTTCATTTCTGATGCATTTTTGGTCGATCATGGGTTGCATACCACTTCTTTGCGTGATGTTGTGTCTATTTCTACTCCTGGCGGCGCGAGCCTGTACTCCCAAGAGGTTTTGTTGGATGGCGTTCTGAGGTTTGGTGAGCATGCGTTAGTAGCGAATTTGATTCGTTGATGTTGTGGGATTTTGATTGTATCATGGGAATGGACGTGTTGTCCAGTTATAGGGCCTCCGTTGATTGTTTTCATGGGATCGTGCGTTTTAGGCCTCAGTCTGGTGAGAAGTGGAACTTCTACGGCCACGATTCTCGATCGAAGATTCCTTTAGTCTCTGCTATGGAGATGTTTAGGCTTTTGTCTTTAGGGAACGCTCGCATTATGATTTATGCGTTGGACGCATCTTCTTTTTCGCGTGTGGAACTTAGAGACGTCCCCGTTGCTCGAGATTTCCCTGATGTGTTTGAGGAGGTTCCAGGATTTCCTCCGAGAGGAGAGATCGATTTCAGCATTGAGCTTGTACCTGGTATAGCTCCGATCTGTAGAGCCCCGTATCGTTTAGCGCCTTTAGAGTTGAAATAACTTAAGATGCAGCTTGACTAACTGCTAGAGAAGGGTTTTATTAGACCGATCATGTCACCGTGGGGAGCGCCTATTCTTTTTGTGAAGAAGAAGGACGGATCGATGAGGATGTGCATCGACTTTAGACAGTTGAACAAGGCTAAGTACCCGTTGCCTAGGATCGATGATTTGTTTGACCAGTTGCAAGGGTCTGTGTTTTATTCGAAGATCGATCTGCGCTCGGGGTACCATCAGTTGCGCATCCGAGAAGCTGATGTTTCGAAAACTGCTTTTCGTACGAGGTACGGGCATTATGAGTTTTTAGTTATGCCGTTTGGTTTGACGAATGCCCCTACTGTTTTTATGGACTTGATGAATAGAGTCTTTAGAGAGTTCATCGATCAGTTTGCGATAGTGTTCATCGATGATATTCTGGTGTACTCTAAGACTCTGATGGAGCATAAAGAGCATTTGAGATTTGTTCTCCAAACTCTTCGAGACTCGCAGCTGTATGCCAAGTTTTCTAAGTGCGAGTTTTGGTTGGATAGAGTTGTGTTTCTGGGTCATGTGATTTCAGCGGATGGCATTTCTGTGGATCCCAGTAAGGTAGATGCTGTTTTGAACTGGGAGCACCCTAGGAATGTGTCTGAGGTTCGTAGTTTCTTGGGTTTGGCTGGCTATTATCGTCGTTTTAAAGAGAGTTTCTCTTGTATAGCTAGGTCGATGACACAGTTGACCCAAAAGGATAAGCGTTTTATTTGGACCGAGCAATGTGAGAACAGTTTTCAGTTGCTCAAAGAGAAGTTGAATTCAGCGCCTGTGTTAGCTTTTCCGTCTGGTTCAGGTGGCTACGTCGTGTGTTCGGATGCTTCGCTCAATGGTTTGGGCTGTGTGTTGATGCAGCATGGTCGAGTCATTGCCTATGCTTCACGGCAGCTGAACCGCATGAGACTCGATACCCAGTTCATGATTTAGAGCTAGCAGCTGTGGTCTTTGCGTTGAAGATTTGGCGCCACTATCTGTATGGTGAGCAGTTTGTGGTGTATTCGGACCACAAGAGTTTGCAGTATTGTTTTTGCAGCCTGACTTGAATATGAGACAACGTAGATGGATGGAGCTGCTAAAGGATTTTGATTGTGAGATCAAATATCAGCCTGGGAAAGTGAATGTAGCAGCGTATGCTTTGAGCAGTAAGGCTCAAGGAGATATGTTGGCTTCGCTGCAGATTTTGAAGGTCCATGAGCATCTTAGCACTACTGGTTGGAGGTTTTACCCAGCCGATGATTATGTTGTGGTTTCTTCCTTCCAAGTTGGGCCACATATTGTTTCAAGCATTAGAGCTGCTCAACGGACATATCTTTCAATCCATGAGTTGAAGTTGAGAGTTAGGGCTGGACAGCTTGAAAGGACTATTCTGTCTCAGCTGATGGTTGTTCGCATTTCCGTGGTCGGTTGGTTGTGCCCAATCTGATAGATCTTAAGGAGGAGATACTTAGAGAAGTGCATTGCAGTAGACACAGTGTTCATCCGGGTGCACGGAAGATGTACCATGCGTTGAAGTTGCACTTCTGGTGGGCTGGTTTGAAAAGCAACGTGGCTGGTTTTGTTGCTCGTTGCTTGAACTGTCAGCAGGTTAAGGCTGAGAGGATGAGACCTGGTGGTCTGTTGCAGAGTCTGGAAGTGCCCCAATGGAATTGGAAGCACATAGCGATGGATTTGACGCATCTGCCTCGTTCCAGCAGAGGGTGCGATGCTGTTTGGGTGTTCATAGACAGATTGTCGAAGTCTGCGCACTTCATTCCCTATGGTATGACCTTTTCTTTGAAGAAAATGGCGAAGCTGTACGGATTTTGTGGTGAGACTTGATGGCGTGCCTGTTTCAATTTTTTCATACCGAGATCCAAGGTTTACGTCCAGGTTCTGGAAGAGTTTGCAAGCAGCTTTAGGTACCAGGTTGACTATGAGTACAACGTATCACCCCCAGACAGATGGTCAATCTGAGGGAACTATCCAGACGTTGGAGGATATGTTGAGAGCTGTTGTGATGGATTTTGGCGGTAGCTGGCAAGACGCGTTGTCTCTAGTTGAGTTTTCCTACAATAACAGCTATCAAGTGACAATTGGCATGGCGCCGTTTAAGGCTTTGTATGGCAGGAAGTGCAGATCGCCTGTGTGCTGGGAAGAAGTGGGGGAGAAGCACCTGTCTTCCCCAGATTTTGTGCAGCAGATGAAGGATCATGTGGATCTGATTCTTCAGCGGATGAAAGCTGCCCAGGATCGCCAAGCCAGTTATGAGAATAAGAGGCGT
Organism: Dorcoceras hygrometricum; assembly: GCA_001598015.1. Classification (NCBI taxonomy): domain Eukaryota; kingdom Viridiplantae; phylum Streptophyta; class Magnoliopsida; order Lamiales; family Gesneriaceae; genus Dorcoceras; species Dorcoceras hygrometricum. Next base: position 184,603 of record KV009824.1, read on the forward strand.
AGGCCTTTAGAGTTTCAGGTTGGTGATCAGGTGTTCCTTAAAGTTTCTCCTTTCCGAAGTGTTATGCGCTTTGGTCACAAGGGAAAGTTAGCCCCTCGTTACGTTGGATCTTATGAGATTGTTGAGAGGATTGGCCCTTTAGCGTATCGGCTGTTGTTTCCAATAGAATTTTCTTCTCTACATGATGTCTTTCATGTTTCCATGTTGAGGAAGTATGAGCCAGATCCCTCACACGCGTTGAGAACAGACGAGGTAGAGCTTGATCAGACGTTGAGTTACATTGAACATCCCTTGCAGATTTTGGACAGAAAAGAGAAACCGCTGAGGAATAAGACCATTCCTTTAGTGATGGTTCAGTGGAGCAAACATGGTAGAGAGGAAGCTACTTGGGAACTGGAAGAGAAGATGCAACGTGAATGGCCGCATTTGTTTGTGTGAGTGTTGCATCAGATTTCAGTAGTTGTTTGATCAGTTATATTGAACTCTTGGGTTCAGTTGAGTTGTTCCTGGACTTATTGATTTCGAGGACGAAATCGTGTTTTAGTGGGGGAGAGATGTGAGACCCGAACATTTTGTCGTTTAGATGTTGGTCGGGTTTGGACCAGCTGATGGTCGATGTGCTTAGTGTAGCTATCGGATGTCGTTTAGTGTTAGAATCAGCGGTTGGAAAGATATCAGATGTTGCGTGGAGGACGTCTGTTCGAGTATCATCTGTTGGGTCAGCCGTTGGTGACATCTGATTCAGATGTGTGTATCAGCTGTAGCGGTAGGAATCAGTTGGAGCAGCATCACTTCGTTAGATTTTAGATGTTGGATTTCAGCTGTTGCGTGTTAGCGTGATCCTTAGCGGTTAGCGAAACTACGTCGTTTGGATTAGTTGAGACGACAACGTTTTGGTTTAGCGCTAGGAGACTCAGCTATTGGGTTATGCGCGTATTCAGCTGTTGTTGGAGGGAGCAGCTGTTGGTTAGCGATCAGCAGTGGCTAGCGAGTGACGTGTCCAGCTGTAGTCTCAGCGACGTCGTTTGGTTAAGTGATCGCTGTTTAGCGTAGCGACATATCTGTTGTGGGATTTAGTTGTAAGCGATGTATCAGCTGCGTTAGCTGAAGTTGTCGGTGGATCTATTGTTCAGTTCGATCAGCTGTAAGTTTAAATAGAGGACTTGGTCTTTGCGTTCAATTATTTTTTCCCCGACAATTAGAAATATTTCCCGTGAACCTTATCTTGTCGCGATACCCTAGTTACTGTTCACAGTAATATTCTTCGTTTCAATTGCCATCGGTAGATAGCTCCGACGAGAGCGAGAGTGGTGGCGTTGGACTCCTCTTGCTAAGGCGTTTCGTCTCATACCATTTTCGTAGGTAGCGGAGGAGTTGGAAGAGGATCACAGAGACATCTCCCTTCTCTAGTCTGTTAGCATAAGCGTCGGATTTCGCATCATATCTTAGCAGGTGGTGGATCTGCGTTTCTAGGACTTTCATTGTGGAAATCTGCGTGTGCTAGGTATAATTCAGAAGTTAAGGTACAGATGTTGAGCTTATTTTACAGCGTGGATCTCGCATGGGTAATATGCGTGATTGCTGTGTATGCATTGCCTTGTTGTTTATGTGCTGGTTCAGCTGTTGCATTGCATACGCATTGTCATTTCCATTTCAGCTGTTGTAGCCTTGCCTTATTGTGCTGTTTCTGTTATGTACCAGGATGCGAGGGCAAGCGGCAATACCGCACTCTCATCTCCCTGCTGGGATCTGTTAGCCACCATGCGCCGAGTGGTTAACTACCACAGTTCATGGGTTGGGCAACGGCAGGTAGAGCTGTTGATGCATCTGGTATTCGGGTGTGGTGTAAAGATGAGTGGGTAATTCCCATATGGTTGTACACACACCGTGGCCACTATTCCTTGAAGAATTTGTTGTCAGCTGTGAGCTATGCTTTGAGTTCTTTGGCTCCCTGTTGAGGTCGAAGCCTTCAGCTGTTGTTCTGTTCCTCATGTATGGCATCTGCATTTTATCTGTTGCGGTATATTGCTGTTTTATAGTTGCTCTCCGTACTGGTGTTTGATCCCTTTTTCCCTCTGGGGCTTGTTTCGTTGTTGCCTGTTGTTGTGTTCAGGTTTTCCAGGATTTGCAGCTGGTCGAGGTTTTGATCCAGCTGGTGGTGCCCCAGGAGGTGGTTAGAGTGTCCCAGTTATGTATAGTATTTATATGCACTGGTCTCACTGCGGGTGGGATGTCCCGGGTGATGCTTAGCTCTATATAGCTGGCAGTCTATCAGTACTTGTGTTTTATTTAGTCGTTGAGCAGTTTTTGTACTTGACTGTTGGTGCTGTTGTGGATTTATAAAACTGGGATATTTTTAGTATCGTGTATTTTAAATTATCTGTTTTTAATCCGTCAGGCCTAAGCGAAAAATTTTAAGCCACTTTTGCTGTGCTTCCGCTAGTTTTGATTGGTTTTACTCTGATGAATGCACGAGGCCTGTCAGATAAGGATGCAAGCTTACCTGGCGGCTCAAGATGACGATATGTGGTTCGTCATCACAGATGATCCTATAAAGATTATGAAGCCAAACACTGCCATGACCATCTCCTCCGGTGCAGCATAATGGGTTGAGAAGCCCAGACTATAATGGACGTCGGAAGATAAAAAGAAGGCAAACCTGGATAAAATGGCCAAGAAATTCTCTACAAGACGCTGGACAATAATATGTTCAGTAAGATTCAGACCTACGGCACATCCAAGGAAATCTGGGAGAAGCTAATCCAAATCTGCGAGGGAAATGAAAAAACCAAGGAAAACAAGCTCACAAAGCCCTGCAAAAAACTGAATCCATGAAGGTGAAGTATCATGAAACGATGACTGAGTTCGATGAGAGATTCAGCTCAGTGGTTATAGAGCTGACCAGACTGAGTAAAGAATACAGCAACAGAGAGCTTGCTCTAAAATTCATGAGATCGCTTCCCAAGTAGTGGGACGTAAAGACGATGGCTATGAGGGAATCAAAGGACCTCAACAAACTGGAACTCCACGATCTGTTCGTAAATTTAAAGGCCTATGAATTTGAACTGGAGACCAGATCGGAAGGACCTTCCATGTCTCAACCTACACAGGCCTTAGCTATAACGGAAGAAAAGCCACAGAAGACAGCTGAGAAGATCAACAACGATGACATGTCCCTCTTCGTTAAGAAGTTTGGGAAATTTATGAGAAGAACTCAATCACCCTCATTTTCAATTAAAGCACGTAAATCTAAACATAATACTATTGATATGAAATGTTTTGAATGTGGCAGACCATGACATTTTGCTGCAGACTGCACAAAACCAAAGAAGGATGATAAAAAGACTTCAGATCACAGAAGATACCGCTCTGATAAGAAACCATACATCAAGAGGCGAGATCGCAAAGTACTATTTGTAGAGGAAAGCAAAGCAAGTGGGCTGACTGACTCAGATGAGAGCACTTCCAACAGCTCATCGAGCGAAAGTGAAGAGGAAGTACAGTGTCTGATGGCTGATGAAACTGATAAGGTATTTGACTTCTCAAATATTATGTTTACATGAGAAGATCTCGTTAATGCACTTAACGAAATGTTCTATGAGTACAAGAAGCTGTCTCAGACGTTAAAGCTGAAAACGAGTGTCTGAAGGACAAGTCAGATGATGCAAGCTGTTTACAGCTTGATGACTGAGATAGTCTAAAGACTGAGTTAAGTAAGCTGAAAACGGAGAATGAATCTTTGAGATCCAAGTCTAACGAGCTCACATCTGAAAATGATTGAAATCTCTTGGAAAAAATCTTCTATTTCATTAGGCAAGCTGCATGAAGTCCAGAAGCCATTTAATCATAGATCTGGACTAGGCTTCGGCTTTCACAATCAAAATCCTTAAGCAGCTCCATCCATCTATGTTGTCTCATGTTCAAATATGACTGAGAAAATAGATACTGAAGGCTCTTGTGGTCTGAATACACCACAAACTGCTCGCCATACAGATAAGGTCGCCAAATCTTCAAGGCAAAAACCACTACTGCCAACTCTAAATTATGAACTGGGTAACGAGTCTCATGCGGTTTCAACTGACGAGAAGCATACGCAATGACTCGACCATTCTGCATCAACACACAGCCCAATCCATTCAAGGGAGCATCTGCACAAACAACAAAACCACCTGAATCACACGGCAAAGCTAACACAGGTGCAGAAGTTAGCTTCTCTTTGAGCAAAAGAAAACTGTTCTCACACTGCTCAGTCCACACAAACTTCTTGTCTTTCTGAGTCAACTGCGTCATTGGCTTACTATACTAGATAATCCCTCTATAAAGCACCGATAATAGCCAGCCAAATCCAAGAAACTACGAATCTCAGCAACATTGTTGGGACGCTTCCCAGTTAACAACAACTTCTACTTTACTGGGATCCACAGAAATACCTGCTGCTGAAACAACATGACCCAGAAATACAACTCTGTCCAACCAAAACTCGCACTTGGAGAACTTAGCATACAGCTACGAGTCTCTAAGCGTCTGAAGAACCAACTTCAAATGCTCCTTGTGTTGCATCGGAGTCTTAGAGTACACCAAACTGTCATCGATGAACACAATCACAAACTGATCGATGAACTCCCTAAATACTCGATTCATCACGTCCATGAAAATTGCGGGGGCATTCGTCAAACCAAAAGACATAACTAAAAACTCATAATGCCCGTACCTCGTACGAAAAGCAGTCTTCACAACATCTTGCTCTCGAATGTGCAACTGATGGTACCCCGAACACAGATCGATCTTAGAGAACACAGCCGAACCTTGAAGTTGATCAAGCAAGTCATCGATCCTCGGAAAAGGGTACTTATTCTTCACTGTCGCGTTATTCAACTGCCTAAAGTCGATGCACATCCTCATCGACCCATCCTTCTTCTTCACAAACAAGAAAGGCACTCCCCACGGTGACATGCTTGGCCTAATGAAACCCTTCTCCAGCAAATCACTAAGCTGAACCTTAAGCTCCCTCAACTCAGCATGCGCTAAATGATACGGAGCACGCGAGATCGAAGCTGTACCAGGTACCAACTCAATGCTAAAGTCTATTTCCCTCTTCGGAGGAAAACCAGGAATCTCCTCCGGAAACACATCCGGGAAATTGCGAACAACGGGAACGTCACTAAGCTCTATGCGCAAAGAAGAAGACGCATCCAAAGCATAGATCATAAACCCAACATTCTCCAATGACAAAAGGCTAAAAATCTCCATCGCAGAGACTAAAGGAATCTTCGATGGGGAATCTAGGACATAGAAATTCCACTTCTCTCCAGACTGAGGACTAAAGCGCACAACGCCATGGAAACAATCCACGGTGGCTCTATAATCAGACAACACATCCATTCCCACTATACAATCGAAATCCCACATCACAAGCCTAATCAGATTCGCTAACAACACATTCTCACCAAACCTAAGAATGCCATTCAACAAAATCTCCTGGGAGTACAGGCTCACGCCGGCAGGATTCGCTACAAACAAAACATCACACAAAGATCATGCTCAACCACAAATGCATTAGCAATAAAAGAATGTGATGCTCCTGTATCAAACAACACACACGAAGGAAAATCAAAGACAAAACAAGTACCTGCGATCACTCCTCCTCCTGGCGTGCCCTCCACTTGCTCCCTCATCATGGCATTCACTTGGGTAAACTGAGGTCCTGCAAACTGAGACTGGGAAGAGTGTCCAAACCGCGAAGGACCTGTTGGAACGGCCTAAACTATGGCTCCCCAATCCTCTGCTGCTGAACAGGAAAAGAACTTCCTCTAGACGATCCACCTCGACCCTAAGGTGGGGCGGCGGTATGCTGAGATCCAGACAAAGGACACAATCTCGCAAAGTGCCCATACTGATCACAAACATTGCACGAACCTTGCACACCTACACACTGCGCTGTAGGATGCTTTCCACCACACTAGCCACAATACTCAGCCTTGGAACTACTACCACTGCTAGAACTACCCGAGCCAAAAGAACTCGAACCAGACTTCTTCTTGAACTGACGACCACGAGGTCTAAATCTATGATGTCCAGACTGTTGGGATACTTGCTGCTGGGGTGGCTGGGATGACTGCATAGACTGAGAAGGTTGCACCCCCGAAACCATGGGACGGTTACCTTGCACCACCTATGGCCTTACACGTGACCTACGGTTCTGTAGTCCCTCCTCAATGTCAATAGCCCTGTCCACCGCTTCCGCATAGCTAGCCGGTCAACTCGCCAGCATCAACGACTACAACTCCTCATTCAGACCTTCCACGAACTTGTTTCTCTTTGACCTCTCTCGGTCGGAAACATGCGGAACATACGAAAGAAGAGAAGAAAACCTCCAGGCATACTCTCACATGGACATAGATCCCTGCACCAGGTTATCAAACTCACGCTGCTTGACGTTCACAAAGGATTCCGGAACGTACTCCTGACGGAAGGCAGTACAAAAGCTGTTCCACGTGATCCCTACACCTATCTCCTCAAGAGTCCTCGAAGCGACTCTCCACCAACGTTAAGCATTCCTCCTCAACTGGAACGTAGCTAGACTCAACCTACGTTCATCATCATACCTGACACGGTCAAACAACCCAGTAATGTGCTGCAACCACGACTCCGAATCGGAACTAGATTCATCACCACTAAACTTCTGAGGGTTCATCAGCTGAAACCTCGCCATCACTTCCATGTCGTCCACACGGGCTGCCAGCTCATCTACCTCATCCTCGACCTGTCGGTTACATCTACGACCAGGAATACTACGCTGATCCTCATCGTTCTGACCCTCAGATTCCTGTTGAAACTGCCCTCTACCTCTACCCTACGTCTAGGCGGCATCTACGAAGATACTAAGAGGATAAGATCACACAGCAAGAAATAATTCACATAACACATAAATCACATTGTCATGCACATGCGAAAAACAACGCTGTGCCTAGACTAAAGTGTGATCCAAAGAAATCGATCTTATCCCAGCTTAAGCTCTGATACCAAAAATGTCAGGCCTCGTGCTAAACTCAGAGTAAAACCACGCAAACAGTAGCGGAAGCAATAAAATAGTGGTTAAAATTTTCGCTTTTGGCCTGACAGAAAAATTACATAATTTAAAATACAACAATACTCAAAATATCCCAGTTTACAAACACTCAATACAACAATACAGCATAACAAGTACCAATCCACAACATTAAGACTGAATACAACAAAGCACAGGGAATTCCCCGGCTATCAGTACTGATACATATACGCTATACATTAACTGGGACACTCTAACCACCTCCTGGGGCACCACCAGCTGGGTCAAATCCACGACCAGCTGAATAACCTGGGAATCCTGGACAACAAACAGGCAGGCAAACCAACCAAGCCCCAGAGGGACATGGGGTCAAACCCCAGTACGGAGAGCAATATAAAACGGCAAATGGAAAGCAACAGATAATATGCAAATTCTATGCGTGAGAACAAGGCTACAACCGAAACACAGGGAGCCAAAGAATCTCAAGGAACTACTCAACAACAGATACGAATCAACAGAGCCACAGTAAAACAGTGGCCACGGGGTGTGCTAGTATATGGGAGCTACCCAATCGTCTCAGCACACGGCACCAGATGCAAACATACCTCAACCCGTTGTTGCCCAACTCATGAGATGTGGGAGCTACCCAATCCGCTCATAGTGACTAACAGATCCCAGCAGGGAGGTGAGGTATACGGGAGTTACCCGCTTGTCCTCAACAGCATCCTGGTACACACAGATCAATACAACAAGGCACAAAAGGCACGACTACAACAGATCTGAGCTCAATATGATAATGCTTGCATGCAACAGGTAAAATGTCCAACACAGAACACATACAACAAACCAAGGCATACACAGCAGCAAACATAATCATCCATGCTCAATCCAGAGCTGTAAAACAATCTCACATCCATACCTCGAGTCTTCTGTGCTACAATTACTACAACAGGGTCCCGAGCAGCACGGATCTCACACCTGCTAAGCCAAACACAAATACTAGCTCAAGGATGGTTACACAGAAACCACGAATTTGGAGCTACGAGCTCAACCAAATCTATCCTAACCTTCTAACACAACAGAAGGCTCCAAACGAAGCACAAGGTAGGATCTTTAACACTTATCCAACAAACTACCTCAACGGCAGACGAAGACGCTTATGCTAACAGACTACAGAAGGGAGATGTCTTCAAACATCTCACCAGCTTCGCGCAAGCATCCAAAAGCAACACCAAACGAAGCGTCTTAGCAAGAGGATTCCAGCGCTACCATTCTTACTTCAATCGGAGCTGTCTACCGTCGGCAATCGGAGAAGATAAGGTTCGGTGAACAGTAGCTAGGGTATCGCGACAGAATTTGCTCAAGGGAAATATTTCTAAGTGTCGGGGCTGAACAATAAAGAACGAATGCAAAGTTCTCTATATAAAGGTCAGATATGCTCAAATATGAAGAATCGAACCTACCGACAACTTAAGTCTCAAAACTAATTTCCCACTCAGATCTGAATCTCACAACAGATCTCTCTACCGCAACCAGATCTCGACTTACTCAAACGACGTCGCCCACATCTACTATCGCATCTAGACACGTCACCCGCTACTCGAATCTGAATTGCTAACCAGCATCGCAACACTCAGATCCCATCAAAATCTGAAGACCAACACCTCAGATCTGAATCTCGCTCGCTAACCAAAACGCCGTCGTTCCAACTAATCCAAACGACGTATTTTAGCTACTCACTACAGAAACACGCTGGCTCACATCCAACACCTACGATACCAGATTTCATCACCAAAGCTGAGCGCGATCACCAGTACTGACCAACACTCACATATGATCCGTTCCCACGAGAATACTCAAACTCCCCAGATCTGTTCCAAGGACTTAAACGAACCTTACAACTAAACCAAGCATACAAGCTCAAAGCTGGCTCATCCCAGATCTGTTCAAGCCAAATCTGGTCTATGCTAAATCCAATTAATTAACTCAATTAATCTTGTAAGCTTTCGGGTCTCACAATATTGTTTTTAAATGTAAGAATTAAATATATATTGACGGGCTAAGCTTTTAAAAATTGCATGATTTTAAGAAATGCACGCATCATGAGATTTTATGAAATGTTAAAGGTGTGTTCTTTTTTTGAAAAAAACCCGAGGGATTGAAGTGATGTGGAAAATTTAATGATGTGAGTTAGCCGGGTAGCCTGGCCCGAGGACCCCCTATTTTAATGTATTACGAGCCTATGGACCCATGTGATCACGACATGATGAAGTGGCATAGGAGGTGCTTGGGATCCTGAGCTAAGGTCGGGTGAACCGCACCTCCACGTACGTTGGTTCTTTCGACTGATCAGTCATACGTCCGCTCACATTTCACTGATACGACTCATATGTTTTTTTGTTACGTTACGTCATGCCTTATGCATGCTATACGATATGATATGATATGATACGTTACGAACCATGTTTTGCGACCATCCATTCATACACGATTTAATGCTATTTTATGACACGTATGTGCTTGCATGTGGTTTTATTATTATGTGCCTTTTATTTTAAATACAGAGCATGCTGAAACTTTAGGCTCACTAGATTTAAATGGTGCAGGTGATGACCTTGTGGATTTTATCCCAACTGACGGTGAGGGCCTCTGAGCGCCTGTTGAGGCAGTACCCCATGACCGCTACGATGTCTTTATTTACGTTATGATACACTTTTCACACATTTTATTTACATGTACAGTTTCCGCAACCTTTACGCACTCTGATTTTAAACAGCATTGATGATTTGATGCTTTAAGATATTCATTTATTTATGTTTTAAAGATGTTGAGAAAATGTTTAAAGGGAACGAGCCATAGTCTTTTTAATTCATTTATTCCGCACATGATTTAAAAAAAAATTTATAGTACGGTTCGTTTCATAAAATTTCGACGAAACTTTCAGAAATTGGTACATCTGTAAGTAAGATAATCTGTGTTGAAACCAATAATGATAAGTCTGATGCATATCCTCAAACTACTGATACCTCTGAAAATGAATCTTCCGATAATTTCAATATTATTGAAAATCCTTTTGAAGAAGAGGACTAACAAATTAACAAAATTTATCAAAGACGACGCCGATTTAATAACCCGCGTAATTACAATAAAAATATACGTAATTACTATTCAAACCTACCCCAGTCGATATTGGTTACGAAGAAAGAAACCAATTCAAGAGTACAAAATATGATGGTCAATCTATAATCAAATGGAACATTGATGGCATGTCTGAATATGAAATTTTGAATACATTGCAAGAAATGGGCATGGCACGACTTGCCTACAAATTAAAGGTCAAAATGAGGAAACTGCTACGACCCTCATTGTTCAAGGGTTTACTGGCCAACTAAGAAATTGGTGGGATAATGCCTTACCACTTAAATCAAAACTCAACATTCTTAATCACACCATTCAAGTATAAGACAACAATTGTAATATATACGAACAAAATGACTCTTGTGAATATCTAATTATCAAAATTTCAATGTATTTTATTGGTAATCCAAAAGAAGAATTCAATTCTTCAAAAATTATTTTAACAAATCTTCGTTGTCCATCCTTATCTGACTATCGCTGGTACAAAGATATCTTCGTAACCCATGTTCTATGTCGGGAAGACTGTAATATATCTTTCTGGAAAGAACGATTCATTATAGGATTACCAAGACTCTTTGCAGAAAGAATAATCCAAAAATTAAAAAGTGAAATAGGAACTGAAGAAATACCTTTCAACAAAATGACCTTCGGCCAATTATTTGATTTCATTAAAAAAGAAGGATTATCATTATGTTCTGAATTAAAACTCCAAGCTAAATATAAATATGATAAAATCACCACTAAAAAAGAATTAGGATCATTTTGTTCCATGTTTGGGATATGGACATCGACCCTCCTTCGATACGAAGGAAAAATAAAGCAAAAACGTTTATAGCTTATTATCAAACCCCAACTAACAGAAGATAAAAAAAACCTAAGAACACCAGACGTCCAAAATCTAACACCATTAAATGATGGAACTGTAATCAACGAGGACACGCATCAAATAATTGCCTTAAAAAGCCAAAGAAAAAATCAAAATCCCAGGAGAAGATCCAAGGGACTTTGAATTGGGCATGAAACATGAGAGGCTTTTGAAAATTATTGTAACACAATGGATTCAGAGAAGAACTCTAAACCATGTTTTACAGAGGGTGAAAGGATGGAGGATTCTGAACCCATTTTTTCCACCATTCATAAAACCGAATTGGAGGATTCTGAACCCATTTTTTTCCACCATTCATAAAACCGAATTGGAAAATTTGAGTCACATCCAGAATGGAATGTTATGAACCAGGAATGGGAGAAATGACGGGTATATAAAGTCATGTACCAAGAATTCCTGTAATCGGTGAAATTGAATTCTTAGGGATTGAATCGTACCGAAAGTTTTTTCTTTGAAAAAGACCTCCCCACTGGGTAGAGTTTTTGTTTGATAATGCACTTTGAGAAAACAATTTCATTTTTGTCGTTTAGTTTGTGAACTATCTCAGCTGACCCAGTATCAACCAAAATAAGTTCGTAAAACTTTTGAGTTTTGAGAGGGTTAACTGTGTCCCAAAAGTGATCAGGACTGAATTTTTGCACAGGTAGTCTTGCCGTTTGATATTTTGAGAAATTTCAGTAAAAGGAAGAAAACCTAAGTATTCTTTCGAAGATTTGGTAAAATATTTGAACTCTTCTTTTGGTTGGGTTTGTGATTGGGTAGGCATTTAAGTGGAAGAGGAAGCAAGAACGGATTTGTATGGTAATTCAGAAAATTTTTGGAGAGGACTGTATCGGTTGAAGTTTGAGGTGAGAGGGGGAAAAGAACCGGTAGGTCTTTGAGAAGGCATTTTTTGAGGGGTAATAGGTTGGAGTTGGACTAATTGTTTTGATGATGTTTGAGGCATTTCGTAGTCTTTGGAGTCTGCGGTTTCTGCTTTGAAGGATCCATCTACAATAAAAGTTTGTTTTCCTTGTAAAAACCCTCTGGTAAGGAAGTCAGGAAGAGAATTATCTTCCCCTTTGATAAAGTCAATTACAAAATCCAAAATAGAAATAATAGCCTGCCATCTGGCAAATATTTGTTTTGAAATAAGATTTTAAACCTCTTTAAAAATAACTTCCTTAGCAGATTTGCAGTTGTGAGACCCGAAAGATTAGAAAGATTAATTGAGTTAAATAATCGGATTTTATGAGATTCAGATTTGAGCGTGAACAAATCTGGGTGACCAGCTTTGAGTTGGTAGGCTTCGTGAGCGTATTTGGGTCAGATTTGATACTTAGAACATTTCTGGGAAGTTTAAGAATTCTGGTTGCAGCAATCATATTTGAGAGCTAATCAGATACGAGGTTAGAATCTGGTATCGCTAAGCAGATGTGAGTACTCTTGTGTGTTTTTGTAGCGGTAGAGAAACTACGCCGTTTGAATTAGTTGGAACGACGGTGTTTTGGCTTAGTGGGGGAGACTCAGATGTGAATTACGTGTGTCTTCAGATTTGAGTAGGATCTGAGTGTTGTGATGCGACGCGTTTCGCATTTCAGATTCGACTAGCGGGTCGGGTGACGTGTCTAGATGCGAGAGGGGACTCAGTGCAATGTTTGGATAAGTCAGGATCTGTTTCGACGTAGAGTCATATCTGATATGAGATTCAGGTCCGAGTTGGAAATCAGTTTTGAGACTTAAGTTGTCGATGGGTACTGTTCATCATAGCTCTTTTTCTCCGATTTTCGACGGTAAGCAGCTCCGATTGAAGTAAGAGTGGTAGCGCTGGACTCCTCTTGCTAAGACGCTTCGTTTGGTACAGCTTTTGGAAGCTTGCGGCAAGCTTGGGGAGGTTGCGAAGACATCTCCCTTCTGTAGTCTGTTAGCATAAGCATGAGATTTGCTTCTGCTGTTCAGGTAGCTCGTTGGGTAAGTGCTAAGATCCTACTTTGTGCTTGTTTAGAGCCTTATGTTGTGTTAGAAGGGTAGGATAGCGCTGGTCGAGTTCGTAGATCCCAATTTTAGTTTCTGTGCTACTGTCCCTGTGATTTTGTGCGTCGTTGCATAGCAGGTTCTTGGATCTGTGTTGCTCGGGACTTCGTTGTAGTAATTGTAGCTCAGAAGATTTGAGGTACGGACGTGAGCTTGTTTTACAGCCTTGGATTGAGCATGGGTGATTATGCTTGCTGCTGTGCATTCTTCGGTGCTGTTATTTCTTGCTTCTGTTGTATTGTTATCTGCAAGCTGTCATTGCATACACGCATTATTCATGTTGATTTCAGATCCGCTAGCCTTGCTTCATTGTTATCTGATCTGTGCGTACCAGGATGCTTGTTATGAGGACGAGCGGGTAACTCCCGTATACCTAATCTCCCTGTTGAGATCTGTTAGCCACTATGAGCGGAGTGGGTAGCTCCCACATCTCATGAGTTGGGCAACAGTAGGTTGAGCTGTGTTCTGCATCTGGTGCCGTGTGTGGAGACGAGTGGGTAGCTCCCATATACTCACACACCCCGTGGCCACTGTTATTCAGTTGATATGATTCGTTTGTTGAGCAATTGTTGAGATCCTTTGGCTCCCTGCCTTCGGTTGTAGCCTTGATTCTCATGCATAGCATTTGCATATTACTTGTTGCTTTCCATTAGCTATTTTATGCTGCTCTTCGTACTGGGGTTTGACCCCATGTCCCCCTGGGGCTGGTGTTTGTTTGCCTGTGTTTGTTGTTCAGGTTTCCCAGGTTACTCAGCTGGTCGTGGAGTTGACCTAGCTGGAGGTGCCCCATGAGGTAGTTAGAGTGTCCCAGTTAGCGTATAGCATATATGTAACTATACTAGTAGTCGGGGGGTGCCCTGTGCTTTGTTGTATCCAGTTGTATTCTGTTGTTCTTGTATGAGATACATGTTGTACTGTGTTATTTTAAATTGGGATATTTTGAGCATTGTAGTATTTGAATTATGTTATCTTTCAGTCAGACAAAAAACGAAAATTTTAGCCACTATTTTAAATGCTTCTGCTATTGTTTGCTTGGTTAAACTCTTGTGCACGAGTCCTGACAGCAGTGAACGCGTAAAAGAAATTTTTTGTTAAAAAGGTCATCTTGAACTTTTGAAATACATAAAACAATAGATAAAATTTCTTTTTTGTTCATGGAATAATTCTTTTGTGGTCCGAGCCAGAGACCAGAATGAAACCTAACCAATTGTTCTTGAGTATCTAATCGTTGTTTGAGGCTACCACCGTAACCTATGTAAGATGCATCAGTTTCAACTATCAGGAATGATGTTGGGTTAAGAATACCAAAAAGAGGTAGGGTTTGGACCTTAGTTTTTTATGCTTTGACACTGCTAGTATGAATGTCGGTCCAAGGAGCTGGATTCTTTTGTAGACGCTCGTATAATGGTTGAAAAATTTGTCGAAGACTAGGGAAAAATTCAGCAATATAATTGAGACAGCCTAAAAACATTTGAAGTTTATTTTTATCCTTGATTTGATTTGGGAACTTTTCAGCGAATTGTATGACTCTATGTATCGGTTTATCAGACCTTTGGATATGTCATTTCCTAAAAACCGAACACATGTTTGGAATAGTTTCATTTTCTTTTGGGATAATACGAGACCATTTTGTTTAATAATTTGAAGGAAATGTCATAAATGCTTGAAATGCTGATCAAGGTTTTCAGAAAATATCAGGATATCATCTATGTAGACAATACTAAAAGAGCTATATGGATTGAAAATATCACTCATTATTCGTTGAAATTCAGAAGGGGCATTTTTGAGTCCAAATGTTATTACGCTCCATTTGTAATGTCCAAGAGGTACTGTGAAGGCAGTTTTGTAGCGGTCAGATTTTGTAATTTGAATTTGCCTGAATCCTGATTTTAAGTCGAATTTGGAGAATATTTTTTGCTGAATGTAGTCTATTAATCAAGTCTCTTTTATTTGGAATTGGATATCATATCCATTGCAAAACTTTGTTTAGAGGTTTGTAATTGATGACCAGTCGGGGGACACCCCTTTCGAGTTCTGCTTGTTTGACAACATAAAATGCAGAACAACTCCAAGGTGATTTAGATGGTCCGATGAGTTTTTTTGCTAATAAATCTTGGATTTCATTATGACAGTGTTGGAGGAATTCTTGATTCATTCGTATGGGTCTGGAATTTGTTGGGATATTTTTTTCAGATAAATAATTTTCATAAGGGAGAGAAACCACATGGCGCTTTCTGTCCCAGAAGGCTTGTGTAAGCTCATGACAGATTTCTTCTGTGATTTGTTTTCAAGATTACAAACTTTTTGTTTGATTTGGGGTGTAGATAGTTGTTCCTCAATTGGAAGATAAGAAATTTTTTCTTTTAAGGAGTTGATATGCTGTTTTTTATGGTGGATTAGATTAATTTGTTTGAAAATTGAAGAGTTCTATAGTAAAAATATTTCTTTTTGTTTTACGGATGTTAAGAAAGGGAATATGATAGGATCAATTAGGATCGAAAATAGGCCTATGAGTTCAGAAGGGGGGGGGGCTTGGATTTTTATTTTTCAAATCCTTAAAAACGATTTTACAAGCATGTGCTTAACTCAAATCTGAGTGACCAGATTTGAGGCTCTCAGTCCAAATCTGTTTTCTCGGTTAACAATAAATATGCGGAAATAAACCGATTAAACAGAGAACAGTATAAATAACGATGCAGATAATGTAAATAGAGTAAGGGTCAAGAATTTGTTTGTGAAAGTTTGGATTTTAAATCCTACGTCTCCCCTTCTTCATTTTCAGGAAGGTTACACTAGAAGATTTGATGAGTAAATGTGCGGAAAAAAACCGATTAAACAGTGAACGGTGAAAGTAACGATGCAGATAATGTAAATAGAGTAAGGGTCAAGATTTGTTTCTGGAAGTTCGGATCTCCAATCCTACGTCTCCCCTTATTCCTTTTCAGGAAGGTTCCACTAGAAGATTTGATGAAGTCACATAAGCCTCACTTAACGTGAACTCCTAGCACCACAATACAACACAGATTTCACTGCTAAATACAACAAAATGACTTATTAGAACTGCTTCTCATAGCACGTTCTTTACAAACTCTATTTGAATATTACAGTTGATACAAGAAACATAAAGTTTGTAACAACTTCTGGTTCTTTGAACAATATGAATATTGGGCTAAGTTGAGCCAGAAGAAATCTCGAAGATTATTTCTTGTTAAGGAATTGAACTACTGTTCTTAGAGATAGTGAGAGATGGGATATTGAATAGATTATGACTTGAAGGATTTTTCCCAAAGAATCAAATTGACGGAGATTGTGAATCGACAGAGAGAGCAAAACTTATCCGTTTGAATCTCTTGAGCTATTTATAACATCCTTATTCAACGGTGATTTAATGAGCCAGTAGACACAAGCCTCATTTGAATATCTTTACCGTATCGTGCATTAATTGCTCCATTAATGCTGAGTAGAGGTTAGTCTCCAGTTTTCAGAGCTTTGTTGACTTTTATACCAAAGTGGGTAAACATCGTATTCACCAACTCTGCGTTCTGTAGAATATACTCCAAATAGCTCTGATCTTGTCTCTCTTGAATCCATATTGTCTAACAGACTTTATCTGATTTAATCTTGATCATTGAATCATCTGGAAATATCTGATAAGATCTGAAACTGAAATCTGAAATCTGTTTGGTTCTGAGCTCAAATTTGATTCAGACTGACTCGAATACATCAACTTCACAATCTTTCTCATTATGTTTCTTCTCCCTTTGCTCTCTAACAATATATTCTGATTTGAAATCTCATATATAACCTCTGAAATACTCTGAGTAGATTCTGTCAAAATCTGAGTCTCTGTTACTGATCAGAACTGATAACTAAGCCTCTGTACTGAATCTGATACCCTCGGATCTGAGTTGCTCTTATCTGATCTGATAGACTATTTCCCCTTTATATACTCTCATCCCAATATCTCGGATCTGAATATACTTCTTCCCTTTTAACATGATTACTAAAGGGTCCAGATCTTATTCTTAAATTCAGTTTTTATCTTGTTTTCGTTATCACCAAAACTTATACATTTTATCTTAACAATTTCTCCCTTTTTGGTGATGACAAAATATAGCAGCCTACGACATAAAAAGATACAGAAGAAGTTGCTCGAAGTCGTTGATATATATAATCAATAAAACAACTAAGTACAAGAGTTTTGTACAAGAACTGAAATAAGAAAAACTCGTGAAGAAAACCATCGGTTCCACCCCAAACTCCTCCTTCCTCTTCCTTTATAAGATCCTCCTATTTTCCTCGAAGGTTCGCTACTGCTCCATACACCACTAGGTCTGCTTCGATCATCAGGAGACGGACTTCTACTACTCTCTATTTCCCCCTTTTTGTCATCACGCCCCCTATTAATGCAGGCAATGATTTCAGATAATTGAGCACTAAGCGTATTGATGCCCTCCTGTGTTTCCTTTCGGAAGTCATCCATATCTTTAGATAGAGCAGCCTTCTGAGTCTGTACTTCCTTTCGGATGTCAAGGAATTGAGCTCTAAGAAGCATGTCCTGTTTGGAAGAAACTTGTGCAAACCGCATCTCAAGGCCTGTAATCTTTGATGAAAACACAACCTTGAGATTGTATATATCATCCCGTGTCTGAATCTTCTCGAAATGATTATTATCAACAGAAGCTCAGAGCTGTGAAAAAGACTCTGTGTATTCGGAGTAAGGAACAACAGCAGGTGGCATAGAATTCTGAGGAATATGTTCTGTAAAATACGTACGAGAAGCACTAGAAGAAGAACTGGATGGAATCGCATCTGGGGATCTTGGTCTGATGGACACTGAACTCTCTGAACTAGAACTGGAAGAAATATACTGAACTTCGGGTTGTACAAAGAATTCATAAAAACCATCAAATTCTAGACCGTGCTGAAATGCATTAAAAATTCATGTCGGAACTGCATCTATATCCACAACTGGACCTGCTTAAACTATTTCTCTGCACAAATTATACGTACCACCGGGTTGAAGATGTCCAAACAATGAAAACTGAACAACATATACACATCTCTACCCAATTCCTCCGTACAATACCGAAGTAAGGCTTTCTACAATCCAGGTCTTGGACTGGCTCTACGAATATGCGAATTGGCGCAAACGCATCCACAAAAGGTCTCTGCGGCAGCTGCTTGTTCTTGCGAGAAATAGCTTGTACAGCTGACCTGCACCCGCATCTCCACCAGGGATCTATACCCTCTGCTACTGTCCAAGACCCGTCATAAGATCAGCGACCTCACAGCTGGTATACGTAACGCTAGGATAAAATCGGGAATGAATCCCTTCACTCTGTACATCAATCTTTCAAACAACATTGAGCTACACGGCCGTGTCCACTACAATCTGTTTTGCTTCAGTTGCTCCATCAGCTTGATTAACAAAATGCGATGAGCTTCCGAAAGCAAGTCCAACATTTGAAGATCTATACCGGACATGAGTGTGCCAGATTCAGAATTGATGTGCCTCGCTTCCAAAAATTTTCTGAGTCGCATCTCTCTGTACTTAGCTATTACGTACAAACGCCTCTGAACGGCTATCTGCAGAGAATCTGTTTCAGCGCATTGAAGCACCTGCTCTTCCTTCTTGGAAAGATCTGAAACGGATTGCAAAGCTTACAAGCTGCGAAGACTGAACGAATAAAAGTATGAATATATCTCTTCTACCACTGCCTCACGAATATGTACAAGAAAGTCAACATTAGCACAAATCAAAGTAAGCATCTCCTTAGATGGATTCCCTTTTATTTCTTCCACAAGGGGCTCTTTCCCCTTGTCAGTCGTGTCTATCTTTGGAAGGCTGGCCTTGTACCAGTTTACTTCCTTAAACGTAATCCCGCGACCAAATGTAATCTTCGTTGTCTCTTCAGTCGTAACAGATGGAAGCATCATGTCTTCCGGAATCTGCTACAAAATATCATCAATTGACATAGACTCCTCATCAGACATGGATGTCTCGGTAAACTCCAGGACCTTGCTCAAGGGCTCTGTGTCTTCAGAGTCAATAATCTTCTCAACTCTTTTCCCTTTATCAGCGGCCTCCTTCTCTGTTTCCTTCTCTTTATTCTCCTTCTCAACTAGAGGTCCTTCTTCATTGGTTAACACCTTGAAACTTAGAATCATAATTAGTGATAGATAAAACATCTATCCTGCTCTCCGTCTCAACAGTCTCCATTCCAGCAATCACACCAATCTCCTCAGTTGTCTCTTTTTCAACTGATACCTCCTTATCTGTTGTCTTCTCTGTCACCACCTCATCTTGCTCATCATCTGACTCTTGCAAGATCAATTTTCTTTTCGGTGCTTGTCTCCTCTGTACTGTGGGACTCAAAGCCGGTACAACAGAAGTTGGTTCAGGATTTTGTACCACTTGTACAATTGTCAGATTCTTAATGTGGGAGAAGCTTTCCCCACAGTTGTCAGGCCTTGTGCAAAACTCATAGTTAAACCACGCAGAAACATAGCGGAAGCAATAAAAAGTGGCTTAAAATTTTCGCTTGGCCTGACAGTTTAAAACAGATAATTTAAAATAGCACAATACTAAAATAATTCCAGTTTACATTATGAAATACGACAGTCCAGCAATTACAAGTACTAGCAACAATACTACAGCTGACAAAACTACAGCTGAACAGAAACTAAAGCACAGGGCACTCCCGGCTGACAGCACTAGTACATATTATGCTATACACTAACTGGGACACTCTATCCACCACCTGGGGCACCACCTGCTGGATCAAAGCCACGACCAGATGTGAATCCTGGAAAACCTGAACAACAAACAGGCAACAACACAACAGCCCCAGAGGGACCTCGGGGTCAACCCCCAGTACGGAGAGCAACAAATACAGCAAACGGAAAGCAGTAGATAAATATGCAGTGCTATGCAGGAGATCGAAGTACAACCAAAGGCTGGAAGCTGAGGGATCTCAAATCAGCAACTCGACAGCTGGATAACAACAATTCAACAGCTGGAGCGACACAACTGAAAGACAGCAGTCACAGTGGCCACGAAATGTATACTGAGTATATGGGAGCTACCCACTCGTCTCACGTATACTGCACTAGATGCAACAATAGCTCAACCTGCTGTTGCCCACTCATGAGGTGTGGGAGCTACCCACTCCGCCCATAACGGCTAACAGTCCCAGCAGGGATATGAGGGACGGGAGTTACCCGCGCGCCTCCAGCTTTAAGGTATACGGGAGTTACCCGCTCGTCCTTAAGCCCAGCATCTTGGTATGCCCAGATCGAATACAAGGCATAGCTACAAAACAGAGCTCGACAGGAGGATATACGTGTTATGCAAATGCAACAGCTGCTATTATAACACATGAACAATAATAACAGCAAAGAGCATACACAGCAAAGCACATAATCCACGCTCAACCCATAGCTGTAACAAAGCTCAACATCCGTACCTTAACTTCTGAGTTATGCCTAGCACACGCAGATTGCCACAATGAAAGTCCTAACAATGTAGATCCACCACCTGGTAAGCCTATACAAGCAACAGCTCAAGGACTACAACTCAGAACCACAGCACCTGGGATCTACGACTCCACCAGCGTTAATTCTACCTTTCTATCACCATGAAAAGCTCTAACAAACTTAAAGGCAGAATCTTTACTTACCCCAACAAGCTAGGATAGGATGCAAAATCCGACGCTTATGCTAACATATACACAAGGGAGATGTCTCTGCGATCCTCTTCCAGCTCCTCCGCTGCCTACGAAAAAGGGTTTGAGACGAAACGCCTTAGCAAGAGGAGTTCAACGCTACCACTCTCGCTCTCGTCGGAGCTATCTACCGACGGAAATTGAAATGAATAAGGTTACTGTGAACAGTAATTAGGGTATCGCGACAAGATAAGGTTCACGGGAAATATTTCTAAGTGTCGGGGAACAATAATGGAACGCAATGACCAGGTCCTCTATTTATAGTCACAACTGACTAACTAAGAAACAGATCCACCGACAACTTCAGCTATCACCGCTGATATCCCAACCAACAGCTGAATCTCGCCTCAGCTAAGTCCTATCGCTAAACAGTGATCAACTAAATCAAATGACGTCGCAGGAGTTACTGTCGCAACTGAACACATCACCCGCTACTCACTGTTGAACAACTAGCCAACAGCTGATCGCTCACTCAACAACTGATCCATAAATCAGCAGTTGGATACACGCACAACCCAAAAACTGAGTCCTAGCGCTATATCGAAACACTGTCATTCCAACTAATCCGAACGACGACGTACCAACACCCGCTACTGAAAACACGCTTCTGCTCCAAATGTTTCATAGCGCCTCAACTAGTACGTAACATCTGAAAGCGATTAATCGCTGCTGATTCAACACCCGAACAGATGTCTCCACGCAACACCTGATATCTTCACGTAGCTGGATTCAACACTTAAACAATTTCGACGGCTACTCCAAGCACATCGACTCACAGCTGGTTTAATGCAGATTCTTCCAAACCCAAAATCTGATACAAAATATACGGGTTTCACATCTCTCCCCCACTAAGATACGATTTTGTCCTCGAAATCAACATGTCCAGGAACAACTCGACTGAAACCAAGGAGTTCAAGATAACTGGAAACAAGCTAACTACTGGAACCTATTGCAAGGCTTACTCAAACAAATGCGGCCATTCCCGCTGCATCTTCTCTTCCAGTTCCCAGGTAGCTTCCTCTCTACTATTCTTGCTCCACTGAACCATCACCTACGGAATGGTTTTATTTCTCAACTGTTTCTCCTTTCTATCCAAAATATGCAAGGGATACTCAACGTAAATCAAAGTCTGATCAAGCTCAACCTCGTTTGTCAGGCCCCGTGCTAATTTCTCACAATTAACACTTAATAAACGCATAAACACGGAAGCATAAAATCAGGTCTTAAAAATTTTTCGAAATCATTTGGGCCTGAACGTAAAAACATACATTCAAATTATCGATATTCAAAATATAAGTTAACTCAAACTTATACAAACCAGGTAACAATAAATCTCAAGTCAAATACCAATCCCCAATACATAGAAACACGGGGCATCCCCCCGCTTCAATACATAATAAAAGTAGACTGGGACTCAAGAGAACGGGGATCAACCAGCTGTACCACTACTCTGTCCAGCCTGGCTACCTGAAGATCCTGGAAATGGGTAACACAGACCCTCGACACAAAAGCAGGAAAAACAAATACGAGGTCAAGCCTCAGTACGAAGAGTTATCAAAACAGCTAAACATGCAACATACTATAAATCAATTCCATGAATGCATGTGGGCTATCAAAGGAGAATCGGTCAGCTAGGCCAGTGTATCAACCGGCAAGTCATATCAAGTCGCCTCTATACCATGGTGTATCAACCAGGAAATCATTGGTCCGTGATCATCGGGCCCGTCAGCCCATCACAGCTCGGTGATAGACACTCGTATCCGGTAGTCACCGCTCCGATGATAGCGTTGTACTTTTCGGCATGACTCATCAGTCGGCCAGTCACAACGTGGCACACAATCGGGTCATCAAATCAAATCTGTCTATTCAGGCTCAAGATGTATGCATGAATGCCATTCAATATCAATGCTCAATGCATACAAGGCATAATACGTGAAAACAGTAGGCATAACTCAAGCAATTCAGCAATTGATTCACGTAAACACATAACAACAATTTCACAGATTTCACAACACTGAAATATAGTCTTGTTCACGCTCAAAGCTGCTAAGGGCTGCTCAATTCGTACTTTCCTTCTCAAATCTACCTCAAAGAAACACAGCATGATACGGCCTGCACAATTCTGATTTCCAACAAAGTGTAGCACTCAACAACCAAAACCTGGAAGCACACGCATAACAGAAATCAAGGAATGGCTAACACAAATTCACGACCAACTCTCAACAAAACTCACGACCAACAACCAAATCTCACGGCTGGAATTACCTAAATTCAAACCAGCGTTCCATGCCAACCATACAACTTAACAGAAGGCTAAAAGCAACGCTAGGAACAATATTTCAACAACCAAAAATCGGAATCTACCTGCACACCCAAATCCACTGCCGAAAATCATTAGCTTTGCACTCTCGTTACAGCTCCCTAAATCCTCCAAAAGTGGTATTTAAAGAAAGATATTTTTGAGAGGTTTCCAACGCTACCAAGAACGCGAAAAACTGTGGTCGGAATCAACGGGAAATCGCCGGAGAAGCTTATGGTGAATAGTAACCCGCGAGAAGATAAAAGTCGAGAGAAAAGTTGTTAAGTATGGCTGCTCAAATAAATGAAGGCTAACCCTAGCAACCTATAAATACCCGCATGAGATCTGTTTAAATTAGCCATCGACAGAAATCAGATCTCTCATCTCTGACGAACAACAAATTAATGCATTCTCTATCCTTGCTCAACCTTGGTGAAATCTGGAAAATAAACTTAAACGCTAAAGCTGGAGAAATCTGAAAAGCTCAACACTCCAAAACCATGTGAAATCTGGACAATAAAAGCGCTGAAAGCTGAACCAAGCGCTGGAGAAGTCTGAATAACAAACGCATCCCACAGTGAAGTCTGAAGAAATGAAAGCTGATCGTTACACTACCTACACGGGCAAATCTCATCACAAAATCGCAACAGCTTTCAACAACATGCCGCAGCCAGATTTCAACCACTAAGTGCAACAGATTTCACTGCATGTCGCTGCCGGATTCCTCAAGAAGTTCGAACAGATTTCACCAACGAAAACCGAACAGATTTAACCAACGAAAATCGAACAGATTTCACCAACATGTCACGACCAGATTTCAACCAATTTGCGCAACACCAAGCGTCCAGATTTCTCAAACAGTTCGAACAGATTTCTCCAACAAAACTGAGCAGATTTCACCAAAAATTCAGATTTCACGCAAAATCAGATTTCAACTCGAAAATTCCAAAATTTCCAGAATTACTCGAAACGCGATTTGTTACTCGAAAATGCAAACGAAACCTTCCAATAGAACTCCGAACGTCCAGAATTATTTAAAATCCGATTAATCCAACAATTAATCCTTTTATGAAATTTCAGGTCTCACAATTCTCCCCCACTAAAAAGGATTTCGTCCTCGAAATCAAATAACAACTCCGGAAATACAATCTCAACAGTAAGATACAAAACAGAAATTCGCCTAACCCAAGGCCAAGAGTTCAAGATAACTGAGCAAACAAACAACAACAACTAGGGAAAAATACAACTAGAAACCGAAATCTAATACAACATCTACTCAAACAGATGCGGCCATTCGTGCTGCATCTTCTCTTCCGGCTCCCAAGTAGCTTCTTCCCTTCCATGTTTGCTCCACTGAACCATCACCAACGGAATAGTCTTGTTCCTCAGTTGCTTCTCCTTCCTATCCAGAATCTGCACTGGATATTCGACATAGCTCAAGGCAGAATCCAGCTCAACCTCGTCGGTTCTCAACACATGGGACGGATCTGGCTCATATTTTCTCAACATTGACACATGAAAAACGTCATGTATCGCTGCTAACTCGTCAGGCAGCCTCAATCTATAAGCCAACCGTCCAATCCTCTAAAAAATTTCAAAGGGACCAACGAATCTAGGAGCTAGTTTGCCCTTAAACCTGAATCGCATAACGCTCTTGAAAGGACAAACTTTGAGAAATACTCGATCGCCAACCTCAAACTCCAAAGGTCTACGTCTTCTGTTAGCATAGCTCGCATATCTATCTTGTGCAGCCTTCATTATACTTCGAATCAAATCAATCCGATCTCTCATGTGCTGCACCAACTCAGGGGTAGAAAGCTGTCTCTCACCAAATTCTTCCCAATAGATCGGAGATCTGCACTTTCGACCATACAAAGCTTCAAATGGAGCCATTCCGATAGTCACCTGGTAGCTGTTGTTATACGAAAACTCTACCAAGGATAGCGAATCCTGCCAGCCCCCGCTGAAATCCATCACAATTGCACGCAACATATCCTCTAAAGTCTGGATAGTCCGCTCAGACTGTCCGTCTGTCTGTGGGTGATAGGCCGTACTCATAGCCAATCTCGAACCCATAGCTGCTTGCAAACTCTTCCAAAATCGAGAAGTGAACCTCGGATCTCTGTCGGACACTATCGAAACCGGAACTCCATGCTATCTAACCACATGGTCGATGTACAATTTCACCATTTTCTTCATAGAGCACCTCACATCATAGGGAATGAAATGGGCGGACTTCGAAAGTCTATCAATCACAACCCAAATCGCATCGCATCCCCTACTTGATCGAGGTAGATGAGTCACGAAATCCATGGCTATGTGCTCCCAATTCCATTGGGGCACCTCCAAACTCTGCAGCAAACCACCAGGTCTCATTCTCTCAGCCTTGACCTGCTGGCAATTCAGACATCGAGCAACAAAACCAGAGATGTCGCTCTTCATTCCTGCCCACCAGTAGTGAGACTTCAAGGAATGATACATCTTCCTCTCACCCAGATGCACACTTTACCGACTACAATGCGCTTCATTCATGATGGTCTCTTTCAAATCAATCAGGTTCGGAACCACTACACTCCTGAAATCTCAGACAACCATCCGAAGAAACAGAGAAATCATCCGAATGACCATTCTGGGCCTTAATCCTCAACTCATGGATATAGGGATCAGTCCTCTGCGCCTCCTTGATGATATGCAAAAGCTGTGGCTCAACCTGAATCGTAGAAACCATGAAGTACTGATCACTCGGTTGAAATCTCCAACCGGAAGTACTCAATTGCTCATCGACTCTCGAAGCATTCAAAAACGAAAGCATCGCCGACTGGGTCTTCCTACTCAAAGCATCTGCTACTGAGTTCATCCGCCCAGGCTGATACTAAATCTCACAGTTAAAGTCCTTGAGCAATTCCATCCATCGTCGCTGCCTCATATTCAAATCAGACTGCGTGAAGATATATATATATATTTCAGGCTCTTGTGGTCCGTGTACACCACAAATTCTTCACCATACAGATAATGTCGCCAAATATTCAAGGCAAACACTATCGCATCCAACTACAAATCATGAACAGGGTACCTCGTCTCGTGAGGCTTCAACTGTCGAGACGCATAGGCAAACACGTACCCGTTCTGCATCAGAACACATCCTAAACCATTGAGAGAAGCATCGGAGCACACCACGAAACGTCCAGATCCAGACGGTAGAGCCAACACAGGAGCAGTAGTCAACTTATCCTTCAACGTCTGAAAACTGTTTTTGCACTCATCAGTCCACTCAAATCTCTTATCCTTCTGAGTCAACTGAGTCAGAGGCTTAGCTATCGAAGAGAACTTCTCGATGAAACGCCTATAATAGCCAGCCAAACCCAAAAACTACGGATCTCAGAAACATTCCTAGGTCTCTCCCAGTTAAGAACTGCTTCGACCTTGCTCGGATCTACCGAAATTCCTTGTGCTGAAATCACGTGACCCGAAAAGATAATTCTGTCCAGCCAAAATTCGCACTTGCTGAACTTAGCATAGAGCTGCGAGTCTATCGCTGCAACACCAGTCTCAAATGCTCCTTATGCTCTCTCAAGCTCCTCGAGTACACTAGGATGTCATCAATGAAGACGATCACGAACCGATCAATATACTCGCTGAAGACGCGATTCATCAAATCCATGAACAAAACTGGGGCATTCGTCAACCCAAACGGCATGACAAGAAACTCATAATGCCCATATCAAGTCCGGAAAGCTGTCTTCGCCACATCAGCGTCTCTAATCCGCAACTGGTGATAACCAGAGCACAAATCAATCTTCGAGTACACGACCGATCCCTGAAACTGATCGAACAAATCATCAATCCTCGGCAAAGGATACTTGTTCTTCACTGTTGCTTTATTCAATTGTCTGAAATCCACACACATCCTTATGGATCCATCCTTCTTCTTCACGAAAAGAATCGGAGCTCCCCAAGGTGACATGCTCGGTCTGATGAAGCCTTTCCCCAAGAGATATCTCAACTGATCCTTCAGATCTTTCAATTATGCAGGCGCCAACCGATACAGAGCTCTAGAAATCGGGGCAGTACCGGGCACCCACTTGATACTGAAGTCGATCTCTCCTCTCGGAGGGAATCCAGGTATCTCGTCCGGAAACACGTCGGGAAACTCTCTGACGATCGGGATATCACTCAACTCCAATCGCTGCTCTTGGGAACTATTAAGCGCATAGATTATGAATCCAGAGTTTCCTAGCGATAGCAGGATAAACATCTCCATGGCGGAAACCAGCGGAATCTTCAAGCGCAAATCAGCACCGTAGAAATCCCACTTCTCACCCGAGTCAGGGCGAAATCTCACCACACCATGGAAGCAATCAACCGTAGCCTTATAGCTAGACAACATGTCCATTCCCAAGATACAATTGAAATCTATAATTCTCAAAACAAGCAAATTGGTCACTAAGACATGCTTATCAAACTATTCATGCCATCAATCACTACCCCTCGGATTAACAGGTTCATACTAGCAGGGGTATACACGTAGACAAAATCATACAGTTGGGATGGGCTCAACCGACGCTCATATACAACAATTCAGAAACAAAGGAGTGTGACGCTCCTGAATGGAATAAAATTCTCGCAGGGAAATCAAATATAGAACATGTACCTGCGATAACTATATCATGCGTCTCCTCGGCCTGCTCCCTCATCGGGGAATCCATCTGAGCCTGCTGCGAAGGAACCGAAGACTGTCCCCTCACCAAAGGACACATTCTAGTGAAATGTCCCGGTTGACCACAACGATGGCAAGAACCTCGAACCCCACGACACTGCGAAGTCTCATGTCTCCCTCCGCACTGTCCACAAAACACACTGCCAGAACTATTGCCACCAGAACTCACAGAACCAGAGGAACTCGAATTGGATCGCTTCTTAAACTGTTTTCTCTGAGGTCTAAACTGTTGGCGACTCGACTACTGCGACCCTTGAGGAGACTGTAACGATTGCGACACGTCAAGGGCAGGCTGAAAAACACGTCCCGTCGTCGGCCGAAATATTGCGAGAACTAACTCCATCCCACCTATCTGTCTCGTCACATCCTCAACCTGCTAAAGACCCTCTTCACTAACCGAGGCCCTAGAATCCTCAGAGGAACGTCTAACAGTCCTACCTCTACCTCTCCTCGGCGGCATCTACACAATCTCAGGATAAGATCTCACAACAGATATATCACAAGGACAGATAAATAAATCATTTAAGCCAAAGAGTCAATCAAAATCAAATCAAAACTCTGTGCCTAGACTCGAGTGTGATCAAAAAAATCGAGCTTATCCCAGTTTAAGCTCTGATACCAAAAATGTCAGGCCCCGTGCTAATTTCTCACAATTAAAACTTAATAAACGCATAAACATGGAAGCATAAAATTGGGGCTTAAAAATTTTCCGAAATCATTTGGGCCTGAACGTAAAAACATACATTCAAAATATCGATATTCAAAATATAAGTTAACTCAAACTTATACAAACCAGGTAACAATAAATCTCAAGCCAAATACCAATCCCCAATACATAGAAACACGGGGCATCCCCCGGTTCAATACATAATAAAAGTAGACTGGGACTCAAGAGAACGGGGATCAACCAGCTGTACCACTACTCTGTCCAGCCTGGCTACCTGAAGATCCTGCAAATGGGTAACACAGACCCACGACACAAAAGCAGGAAAAACAAATACGAGGTCAAGCCTCAGTACGAAGAGTTATCAAAAAAGCTAAACATGCAACATACTATAAATCAATGCCATGAATGCATGTGGGCTATCAAAGGAGAATCAGTCAGCTAGGCAAGTGTATCAACCGGCAAGTCATCTCAAGTCTCCTCTATACCACGGTGTATCAACCAGGAAATCATCGGTCCGTGATCATCGGGCCCGTCAGCCCATCACAGCTCGGCGGTAGACACTCGTATCCGGTAGTCACCGCTCCGATGATAGCGTTGGAATTTTCGGCACGACTCATCAGTCGGCCAGTCACAACGTGGCACACAATCGGGTCATAAAATCAAATCTGTCTATTCAGGCTCAAGATGTATGCATGAATGCCATTCAATATAAATTCTCAATGCATACAAGGCATAATACGTGAAAACAGTAGGCATAACTCAAGAAATTCAGCAATTGATTCACGTAAACACATAACAGCAATTCCACAGATTTCACAACACTGAAATATAGTCATGTTCACGCTCAAAGCTGCTAAGGGCTGCTCAATTCGTACCTTCCTGCTCAAATCTACCTCAAAGAAACACAGCAAGATACGGCCTGAACAATTCTGATTTCCAACAAAGCGTAGCACTCAACAACCGAAACCTGGAAGCACACGCATAACAGAAATCAACGAATGGCTAACACAAATTCACGGCCAACTCTCAACAAAACTCACGGCCAACAACTAAATCTCACGGCTGGAATTACCTAAATTCAAACCAGCGTTCCATGCAAACCATACAACTTAACAGAAGGCTAAAAGCAACGCTAGGAACAAGATTTCAACAACCAAAAATCGGAAGATACCTGCACGCCCAAATCCACTGCCCAAAATCAGTAGCTTCGCACTCTCGTTCTAGCTCCATAAAGCCTACAAAAGTGGTATTTAAAGAAAGATATTTTTGAGAGGTTTCCAACGCTACCAATAACGTGAAAAACGGTGGTCCGAATCAACGGGAAATCGTCGGAGAAGTTTATGGTGAATAGTAACCCGCGAGAAGATAAAAGTCGAGAGAAAAGTTGCTAAGTATGGCGGCTCAAATAAATGAAGGCTAACACTAGAAACCTATAAATACCCGCATGAGATCTGTTTAAATTAGCCATCGACAGAAATCAGATCTCTCATCTCTGACGCACAACAAATTAATGCATGCGCTATATCGTCGGAGAAGTTTATGGTGAATAGTAACCCGCGAGAAGATAAAAGTCGAGAGAAAAGTTGCTAAGTATGGCGGCTCAAATAAATGAAGGCTAACACTAGAAACCTATAAATACCCGCATGAGATCTGTTTAAATTAGCCATCGACAGAAATCAGATCTCTCATCTCTGACGCACAACAAATTAATGCATGCGCTATCCTTGCTCAACCTTGGTGAAATCTGGAAAATAAACTTAAACGCTAAAGCTGGAGAAATCTGAAATGTTCAACACTCCAAAACCAGGTGAAGTCTGGACAATAAAAGCGCTGAAAGCTGAAACAAGCGCTGGAGAAGTCTGAATAACAAACGCATCCCACGGTGAAGTCTGAAGAAATGAAAGCTGATCGTTACACTACCTACACGGGC
Source organism: Dorcoceras hygrometricum (assembly GCA_001598015.1). Classification (NCBI taxonomy): domain Eukaryota; kingdom Viridiplantae; phylum Streptophyta; class Magnoliopsida; order Lamiales; family Gesneriaceae; genus Dorcoceras; species Dorcoceras hygrometricum. The sequence continues at coordinate 215,028 of KV009824.1, forward strand.
AGATCTCATCACAAAATCGCAACAGCTTTCAACAACATGCCGCGGCCAGATTTCAACCACTAAGTGAAACAGATTTCACTGCATGTCGCTGCCGGACCTCAAGAAGTTCGAACAGATTTCACCAACGAAAACCGAACAGATTTCACCAACATGTCACGACCAGATTTCAACCAATTTGCGCAACACCAAGCGTCCAGATTTCTCAAACAGTTCGAACAGATTTCTCCAACAAAACTGAGCATATTTCACCAAAAATTCAGATTTCACGCAAAATCAGATTTCAACTCGAAAATTCCAAAATTTCCTGAATTACTCGAAACGCGATTTCTGACCCGAAAATGCAAACGAAACCTTCCAATAGAACTCCGAACGTCCAAAATTATTTAAAATCCAATTAATCCTTTTATGAAATTTCAGGTCTCACATCGTTTGTTCCCAATACATGAGACGGATCTGGCTCATACTTCCTCAACATGGAAACATGAAAGACATCATGTAAAGAAGATAATTCTGCTGGCAACAACAGCTGATAAGCTAAAGGGCCAATCCTCTCTAAGATCTCATAAGGACCAACATATCGGGGAGTTAAATTTACCCTTCAGATCAAAGCGCATAACACTACGGAAAGGGGAAACCTTAAGGAAAACACGATCACCAACCTGAAACTCTAGAGGCATATGCCTCTTATTCGCATAGCTGGCTTGGCGATCTTGTGCAGCTTTCATACGCTGACGGATTAGATCCACTTCTATCATCTGCTGCACAAACTCTGGAGAAGACAGCTGTTTCTCCCCCACTTCTTCCCAACACACAGGCGATCTGCACTTCCTGCCATACAATGCCTCAAACGGTGCCATGTCAATCGATACTTGATAGCTGTTATTGTAGGAAAATTCCACCAAGGACAACGAATCCTGACAGTTACCACCGAAGTCCATCACAACAGCTCTTAACATATCCTCCAAAATCTGGATAGTTCGCTCATATTCGCCTTCTGTCTGGGGGTGATACGCTTTACTCATAGCCAATCTAGTCCCTCTTAAAATACTCTTCCAAAACCTGGAAGTAAACCTCGGATCTCTGTCTGAAACAATCGAAACAGGCACACCATGCCGACGTACTACAAAATATATGTACAGTTTCGCCATTTTCTTCAAAGGAAACGACATACCATAGGGAATGAAGTCCGCAGACTTTGAAAATCTGTCTACGACCACCCAAACAGCATCGCACCCTCTGCTGGAACGAGGCAGATGCGTCACAATATCCATCGCTATGTGCTCCCAATTCCATTGGGGCACTTCCAGACTCTGCAATAGACCACCAGGTCTCATCCTTCCAGCTTTTACTTGCTGACAATTCAGACACTTTGCCACAAAATCAGCAACGTCACTATTCAATCCAACCCACCAGAAGTGAGGCTTCAGCGCTTGGTACATCTTCCTCACGCCAGGATGAACACTGTATCTACTGCAGTGCGCTTCTCTCAAAATCTGTTCCTTCAAGTCTATGAGGTTTGGCACAACCAGCCGGCCACGGAACCTCAAACAACCATCAGAAGAAACAGAATAGTCCTCAAGCTGTCCAGCTCTTACCTTCTGCTTTAGCTCATGGATGGAAGGATCTGTCCTTTGAGCAGCTCTAATGCTCGCAACAACCTGTGGCTCAACTTGAAAAGAAGAAACCACAACAAAATCCTCAGCTAGGTACAACCGCCAACCAATAGTGCTAAGATGCTCACGGTTCTTAGAAGAATACAACGATGCAAGAATTGCTCCTTGAGCATTTCTGCTCAATGCATCAGCAACTACATTAACTTTCCCAGGCTGGTATTGGATCTCACACTCAAAATCCTTAAGCAGCTCCATCCATCTACGCTGTCTCATATTCAAATCTGGCTGCGGAAACATATACTGAAGGCTCTTGTGGTCTGAATACACCACAAACTGCTCGCCATACAAATAATGACGCCAAATCTTCAAATCAAAGACTACAGCTGCTAGCTCCAAATCATGAACTGGGTATCGAGTCTCATGCGGTTTCAGCTGCGGCGAAGCATAAGCAATGACCCGACCATGTTGCATCAACACACAGCCCAATCCATTGGGCGAGGCATCTGAACACACTATGTAACCACCTTAACCAGACGGCAAGGTTAACACAGGCGCAGATGTTAACTTTTCTTTGAGCAACTGAAAACCGTTCTCATATTGCTCAGTCCAAACAAAACGCTTGTCCTTCTGGGTCAACTGTGTCATTGGCTTAGCTATGCTAGAAAATCCTTCGATAAAACGACGATAATAGCCAGCCAGACCGAAGAAACTACGAACCTCCGTCACAATCTTGGGGCGTTCCCAACTGACAATAGCTTCTACCTTACTGGGATCAACCGAAATCCCATCTGCTGAAATAACGTGACCCAGAAACACAACACGATCCAGCCAAAACTCGCACTTAGAAAACTTAGCATACAGCTGCGAGTCCCTAAGCGTCTGAAGAACAACTCTCAAATGCTCCTTGTGCTCCAAAGGAGTCTTCGAATACACCAAGATGTCATCGATGAACACTATCACAAACTGATCGATGAACTCTCGATAAACCCTATTCATCAAGTCCATGAAAACTGCTGGGGCATTCGTCAATCCAAAAGGCATAACCAGAAACTCAAAATGTCCGTAACTGGTGCGAAAAGCAGTCTTCGCAACATCTTGATCTCTGATCCTCAGCTGATGGTACCCTGAACGCAGATCGATTTTCGAATACACAGCCGAGCCTTGCAGCTGATCGAACAAGTCATCGATCCTAGGCAATGGGTACTTATTCTTAATAGTAGCTTTATTCAGCTGGTGGAAATCGATGCACATCTTCATTGCGCCATCCTTCTTCTTAACAAACAACATAAGCGCTCCCCAATGCGACATGCTAGGCCTAATAAAGCCTTTCTCCAGCAAATCATCCAGTTGCACCTTGAGTTCTCTCAACTCAGCAGGCGCTAAGCAATATGGTGCACGAGAAATCGGAGCTGTGCCAGGCACCAACTCAATGCTGAAGTCAATCTCCCTCCTCGAGGGAAAACCAGGAATCTCCTCCGGAAACACATCGGGAAAATGACGCGCCACTGGAACGTCACTAAGCTGCACACGCGAAGAAGAAGATGCATCCATCGCATCATAAAACCAGCGTTCTCTGCTGACAATAGGCTGAACATCTCCATCGTTGAGATCAACGGAATCTTCGACTAAGAATCGTGGTCGTAGAAGTTCCACTTCTCGCCAAACTGAGGCCTAATACGCACAATCCCATGGAATCAATCCAAGGAGGCCCTATAACTAGACAGAACTTCCATTCCTACGATACAGTCGAAATCCCACAACGTTATCCTAATCAGGTTCGCTACTAGAAAATTCTCGCCGAACCTAAGAATGCCGTCCAACACAACTTCTTGGGAGAGTAGGCTCGCGCCAGCGGGAGTTGCAACAGAAACAACATCACGCAACACAGTGGTACACAGACCACACTCAATCACAAAAGCATCAACAATAAACGAATGCGATGCACCAATATCAAACAACACACGTGCAGGATAATTGAAAACAAGACAAGTACCTGTAATTACCCCGCTCGGCGTGCCCTCCGCCTGTTCCCTATGGAATTCACTTGGGCTTGCTGGGGAAAAGAGATATGCTGCTTGGAAGACTGTCCGAACCGCGACAGACCAGGCTGCTGAAATGTCCTAAATTGCGTCTCCCCTACTCTCTGCTGCTGTTGCTGCTGTCCAGGAAAACGACGACCCCTAGACAATCCACACGTCCCTGCGGTGGTGGTGCAGCTTGCTGAGATCCAGCTAATGGACACACTCTCGCAAAGTGCCCATACTACCCACAAACGTTACACGATCCTTGCACCCCAGTACACTGCGTCGAAGGGTGCCTGCCACCACAAAATCCACAATACTCCACCTTGGAGCCACTGCTGCTAGAACTACCAGTACCAGAAGAACTAGAACCTCCTTTATTCTTGAACTGTGGCCACGAGGCCTAAACCTCTGGCGTCCCGACTGCTGAGCCAACTGCTGCTGGGGGGAAGGATGAGACGATTGGGACGACTGGGAAGGTTGCGCTCCCTGAACCACTGGAGGACTACTCTGCGCCATCTGTGGCCTACGAGACCGACGGTTCCTCAAACCTTCCTCGATATAAATCACACTATCCACAGCCTCTACATAGCTCTTCGGTTTACTCGATAAAACCAAGGTATACAGCTCCTCATTCAGACCTTCAAGAAACTTAGTCCTCTTCGCTCTCTCTCGGCCAGCAACATGCGGCACATACATAAGAAGGGAAAAAAACCTACGGGTACACTCTCTAGCAGACATGGAACCCTGCTCCAAGTTTTCAAACTCATGATCACGGGCGTTCACTTAGGACTCCGGGACATACTCCTGACGAAAAGCAACACAGAAACTGTCCCACGAAATCCCCACTCCAGTATCTTACAAAGTCCTCGAAGCGCCTCTCCACCATTGCTCCGCACCTTTCCTCAGCTGGAATGTAACGCCCCAAAATCCATAAGACCACAAATTTGAGACTTTACTATTTTAAGGGTCTATTTGATATTGCGTATTTCAGCCTTAAGTTCATTTTAAATTGTTTTGAAAGCTGATTTCAGATGTTGATTGGAAAACAAGACGCGGAAGGTTTCTGGGCAGTCGTCGTCCGAGCACAAACATGAGCAAGATTTCAAATAGAAAATGTTTTCAGCTGGAAAAGCTAGTTCTTCTTTTCAAAATCTCTTGGTAAAATTTATAAATTCAAAACAGTAATAGGGAGTTTTTGGTTAAAATATTTTAAAAGGACACGGTTACGTAGGATACCCATGCCTACTTGAGTGTAATTACCTACTACAAATCATATCTCATATATGATTGTTTTCGTAAATGGGAACTTCATTGTTGCCCAGAATTTTCTTCTTTCTCTCCCAATTTTAGAAGAGTGCTCGTGGTGTTGCTTGTGGAGTACTCCTGTTGAGATCAGCTGTTCTTGCGTTCCTTCGCTTAAGGAAAGTAAAAGCTGATTCTTGCTACGCCATTTTAAAGTATATATTGTTCTTTCAGTATGTGTTACTTGCCTTTTCACGTTAAGATAAGTTATGTTTATCTTCAAGTATGTTTAAGAAAATGAAAGAATGATCGGGTTCAAAATTATGTTTCTACTTCGAAAGTTTGAAAGAATGCTTCGAACAAGATGAAGGTGTCATTTTTAAAATGCTGAGCAGTCGGGTTTAAGTCGTATGTTCATGAATGTTCTTCCTTCTGGTGATTGGTAACGTCTGAATTTGATGCTATGTAATCGGAGTTGCTAGTCGAATCAGAAGTTATGTCTGGTTTGATAAGCAACGGCGGATAGCGTAGCTGTCGTTTGATGTTGCAACACCAAATTCTTATTCAGATTTCGTTTCCTATGTCAGCGATTGAATTTCATATTTAAATTCAGCAGTTACATTTAGCTGTTGCATTGTTTCGTATTCAGCTGTTTCATTGTTTCAAATTCAGCTGTTGCATTGTTTCGTATTCAGCTGTTGTCAGATGTTGCATTAGGTTGTATTCAGTTGTTGCCTTAGTTTGTATTCAGCTGCTACAGTAATTTATATTCAGACGTTGTTCTAAATAATGTCTAGACAATTGGTTGTTCAACAATCTGAGTCCCTTTGTTAAAAAGCATTGTCGTTTGAGTTTACCAACGTCAGCTGTTCACTGTTCATATGATTTTCCTTATGTTCACTGTTCATATGATATTTCCTTAGCATCAGCTGTTCACTGTTCATATGATATTTCCTTAGCATCAGCTGTTCACTATTCGAAGAGAATTTCCTAGTCGCAGCTGATACCCGATGACACTCCAAATTCATAGTCACAGCTGCTCACTGTTAGAAATATATTGCCACCGTCAGAGTCTGTTCCACGATGGAAATACTATTCCATTAGCAACATCTGAAAATCCCTCTAGTAGAATCCTTGAAAAGTAAAGATCTATTTCGATTTCCAGTACAGTCTTTTAGTCACGTATGCTTCTCATGCTAACGACATCGTTTCATTTAATACACCTGTTTCAAGTTAGCGATAACTCTTCAATGGAATTATCTGTTTATACAGTATACATCCGCCTTGTCTCCTGGTACAGTTTCTTCTAGTTGCAACTGTTTCATTTCAGCGATGAGTTCCAGCATTCGAATCTGATACTCAACAAAAGTTTTAAAAGAGATTTTTAAATGAATTTCGAAGCACAAGGAAGCCGAAGGTTGTTGATTTCAAAATATGAATTCAACCAGCTATGAGTTTAAAGGAAGAATGTTTAGCTTTATAGGATTTATGGCATAGATAACAGACGGTCTCCATGGAGGGGTGAGCAGCTGTCCAGATGTCAGTTGCCCTCTAATATAGGAAGGGTGACCAGTCGTCCAGATGTCGGTTGCCCCTTCACACGAGCTATATGCTAAGGATGATATCAGTAGTCACTTGATCAGGTGCACAACTGACCTAAGGAGAGTTTCTAAGCCATAAATCACAAGAATATAATGAAAGGGATCCGGGTCATCTTCCCCATTTCCAAGTTTACGAAAGAAAGTTTAAGAAAAGCTTATGATGAATGACTTCCTTTAAACTGTTATGTTAAGCTATGTTAATGCTAAAGTCTACCTGAATTATGTGATTTTTTTATCCTCAGATTTTACTTGCTGAGCCTCTAGGCTCATTAGCTTTAAAATGTTGTAGGTGGGACAGAGCTGGGGCAGACGGGAGGCAGCAGCTGAACCAGCTGTGGTGATTGTGTTTATCTGAGGCCGATGTTTTCCGCAGCAACTGTTGTTGTTTTTGATCTTTCGTTAAGTCTGTATTAGATCCATTACAACAATAGTAAATTCATATAGAATTTCAAAGTTGTAATATCGCACTTTGCATTTCATGACATCTGTTATTGAACTGTTTTTTTTCAGCAGTTACAGTACTTGGCGCCACATTTTACGTTTGTACTTCGAATTTATTTTAGTTATAAGAGATACAGCTTATAACAAATTCCATTCAGCCTTCCTTTCTTTTATTTATTCGATTTCGTGACCCCATGAGGATTGGGGCGTCACAGCTTGGTATCAGAGCATGGTCCTAAGATAAACACACGCACTTCCAGTTGGAACAGCTTTTGTCGACCGTTTCTCCAGCGCTGTGAGTTTATTTTATGTTTCAGAGCATTTGTCTTTAAAATTTAGCATGTTCTGATTATTGCATTGTGGTGCATTACGTGTTAGAGTAGATGCCCAACTAGCCAACTTGTGGCGTATGGGTTTATAGACTCTTGTATACGACAATCTTTATATATATGATATTCGCATTTATTATATGGCATTCTTTACTTTCATTGTGTGTATGATGATTTACAATTGCGTTGAGTAAAGACCTAGAATACACTAAAGTATATGTTAGATGTGATAGTGGGTATGACGGCTATCATGAAACACATCTAATAGTCACTGTGTATTCTGAACTGTTCATAGTCGATTGGGCCGTCAAAATGAGGATAAGGCTGCCCGAGTTCGAGACTAGTATCTGCGATGCGAAGTACCATGTTTCATTGGTAGGGAACATTGTGATGTTCTGAGCATGCAGATAGATAGTGACCTGGTGATCTATCGAACTACCCTCCTTCGGACTTTCCAAGTGGTTACAATTTGTCGAGTGGATAAGTCCGAGGTCTTGGTTGTACTGATTAGTCCTCACGACTCGAAACGTCATTGAGACTCTACATGATAGGCGTCTCACTTTGACCCGTTTTCCGACTCACTTGGGGTCATAAGGCGTCGGGATTGGGTGAGACTCCGATGCATGTAGGAGTCGATGCATCGTTGTCGAGGATTCACCGCTCGCAGACATGCGTGGATATCCTATGCTATCTGAGGGGATAATAGTGTATAAATCTCTGGCCAGAGTACTAGAAGTGTTTTAGGTTAATGTGTTTACCTAGTTACACTCGCGATGTCACTATTCGATCTCCAAGATGTACGCATAGCTATCGGATCTATAGCGACTCTCGATTTACCAATGGTCGTTGATCTGATCGTGATATATGGATTGAAAGGACCGTACTGTACGCTAACCACGACCAACTGGTTCTTGCAGGCACTATCAGTGATACCTAGGGATCATGGGGCGATGTTGCTAGACGCTCTTACCATGATCCGATGGTCAAGTCCGGAATTGTGATTCCGGAGCCACAATGGTTGTGGGCCCACGACTAGCTGTATTCCTGAACCATTGAGGGTCACACAAACACTGGATTCGAGATTCCCACACGGATACTCAGCTCAATGTATTGAGCACGAGAATAGGATTTTTGGGAGTGCGACTTCCTAAAAAGTCAACAGGGGTCAAACCGGGGTTTCCCGCTGTTGAGGGGCAAAACGGTCATTTTGGACTGGGGTTCTGAAAAATGGTTTTTCAAATCATAGTGTTCAGTTTTGGAAACTGAATCGATCGGTCCGATCTGATCGGCGATCAGAGTTAAAATGAAGTCTCGGTGATGGAGATGAACTGAATGTTCATCCGTTGGACCCGGGCCCGTTGGGCCGGTCCAAGTCCATCTTTAATTCTATTTAATTAGACTTAAACCTAGACTCAATAACACAACAACTCTAACCTAACCCTAAGAGCTTCGGCCGCCTCCCTCCTCTCTCAAATAGCCGCCGCCGGCAGCCGCCCTACGCCGCCGTCGCCCTCTTCGCCGGAAATTCCTTCGGCCAATTCGACGAGGAGAATCCGTCCGCGCAGATCTCGTCAGCTCTTCTAGTGCAGGCTGACGAAGGAATCTAGTCTACGGTCGTGGACCTGATTGGCGTTAACTACCGCAGTCTACCGTGAAGTGCCATTTTCTTTACGAAACCGGTCAGAGCCAGGCACGAGTTGCCAGCAAGGTAGTGTTTTGAACACCCTATGAATATCAGAATTTGAATTGTTCATCGTATTGATCGTCTCTCGGCACATGTATTTTCTGTTCTTCCGCTGCCTCGCCGGGGGCGCGATCCGGATCCCAACACTGGTATCAGAGCCAAGATTTTCGGATCTGATCATACGATTATGCCATATTGTATATGATTCTCTAATTTTTCAGAAAGATCAAACCAAATTTCAGGCTGGAACTGCCGCGGCGCCACCGCGCATGGCGGCGCCCCACCGTGCGCATGAACGCGCGCGGTACATGCGCGCTGGACGCGCATGGCTGGGCTTCGCTTGACGATGCGTCGCGAAACTTGTCGCGCGCCTCGGCCATGCTGGTCGCGCGCCGCTCGTTTCTGGGTGGCCGATGTTCGACGCACGGTGGTGCACTGCTTGAGGAAGGCTTGCGCGAGGAGTCTGCTGGACGTGCGATCGAAGAGGCGCAGCATGCGCAAATGGTTGCGCGGCTGTGCGTATTGATCGGCGACGTGCGTGCGGCTGCCGCGTGCAATTTTCTTCGCGGTGGCGCCGCCGCCGGCCGGCCGTCGCTCCGGCGAGTCTCCGGCGATGTCGTGATGGCTGGTCTGAATTCTTCTGGGGTTTGGTTCGGGCCTGTCCCGGGCAGCCCATGAAGTTTTTCAGGACGGTATGCGATATCGGGCCCGGTTTTGGTCGATTTTGAAATTTTAAGTTTTTGGGCCTAGAATTGTTTTAAGTCCAATATGATACAATTAAATTTAGTAAAATGTGATTTTAATTATAAGATATGATTTTAAAATGAAATATGATTTTGTTGATTAAAATTTGATTTTATCGACAAAATACGATTTTATTATAAAATGCGATTTTATGATTAAAATATGATTTTGCGATAAATAATTAGATTATTTAATTTATGCATGTTAATTAGATTATCTGCATGATTGGGGTGATCGAGAGACGTGCCCAATGTGTTAGGTGTATGCAATAGGTTTTGTATGATTTCGGTTTGTAAATATTTGATTATCATT
>KV009824.1:230755-254852 GCA_001598015.1 Dorcoceras hygrometricum
TCACGAGCCGTTACCAGGCCAACCCCGGCCAATTGCATTGGAAGGCTGTGAAGGATATTCTTAAGTACTTACGAAGGACTAAGAATATGTTCATGGTCTATGGGGGTGGTGAACTGAAACTGGAAGGCTACACTGATTCTAGCTTCAAGTGTGACGTGGATGATTCGAAATCAACCTATGGATTTGTATTCATGCTCAATGGTGGTGCTGTCTCTTGGAAGAGTTTCAAGCAAGACACCATCGCGGATTCAACCACTGAGGCTGAGTACATCGCAGCATCAGCTGCTGCTAAGGAGGCCGTTTGGATAAGGAATTTCTTCCAAGAGTTGGGCGTCATTCCTAATGGAGTTGGTCCAGTCTCGGTGTAATGCGACAACACGGGTGCCGTTGCGCAAGCAAAGGAGCCTAGGTCTCACCAAAGATCCAAACACATACTGAGGAAATACCACATAATCCGGGATAGTGTGGCTAGAGGTGACATAGCAGTTGAGAGAGTCGCCTCTGCGGACAACGTTGCTGATCCACTTACGAAGCCCTTGCCAGGACCGTTGTTTGAAAAACATCGCGAAACAATGGGACTGCGTCTAATGAGTAGTTGGCTTTAGGGCAAGTGGGAGATCGTTAGAGTAGATGCCCAACTAGCCAACTTGTGGCGTGTGGGTTTATAGACTCTTGTATATGACAATCTTTATATATATGATATTCGCATTTATTATATGGCATTCTTTACTTTCATTGTGTGTATGATGATTTACAATTGCGTTGAGTAAAGACCTAGAATACACTAAAGTGTATGTTAGATGTGATAGTGGGTATGACGGCTATCATGAAACAAATCTAATAGTCACTGTGTATTCTGAACTGTTCCTAGACGATTGGGCCGTCAAAATGAGGATAAGGCCGCCCGAGTTCGAGACTAGTATCTGCGATGCGAAGTACCATGTTTCATTGGTAGGGAACATTGTGATGTTCTGAGCATGCAGATAGATAGTGACCTGATGATCTATCGAACTACCCTCCTTCGGACTTTCCAAGTGGTTACCATTTGTCGAATGGATAAGTTCGAGGTCTTGGTTGTACTGATTAGTCCTCACGACTCGAAACGTCATTGAGACTCTACATGATAGGCGTCTCACTTTGACCCGTTTGCCGACTCACTTGGGGTCATAAGGCGTCGAGATTGGGTGAGACTCCGATGCATGTAGGAGTCGATGCATCGTTGTCGAGGATTCACCGCTCGCAGACATGCGTGGATATCCTATGCTATTTGAGGGGATAATAGTGTATAAATCTCTGGCCAGAGTACTAGAAGTGTTTTAGGTAAATGTGTTTACCTAGTTACACTCGCGATGTCACTATTCGATCTCCAAGATGTACGCATAGCTATCGGATCTATAGCGACTCTCGATTTACCAATGGTCGTTGATCTGATCGGGATATATGGATTGAAAGGACCGTACTGTACGCTAACCACGACCAACTGGTTCTTTCAGGCACTATCAGTGATACCTAGGGGATCATGGGGCGATGTTGCTAGGCGCTCTTACCATGATCCGATGGGCAAGTCCGGAATTGTGATTCCGGAGCCACAATGCTTGTTGGCCCACGGCTAGCTGTATTCCTGAACCATTGAGGGTCACACAAACACTGGATTTGAGATTCCAGCACGGATACTCAGCTCAATGTGTTGAGCACGAGAAGAATATTTTGGGGAGTGCGACTTCCTAAAAAGTCAACAGGGGTCAAACCGGGGTTTCCCGCTGTTGAGGGCAAAACGGTCATTTTGCACTGGGGTTCTGAAAAATGGTTTTTCAAATCATAGTGTTCAGTTTTGGAAACTGAATCGATCGGTCCGATCTGATCGGCGATCAGAGTTAAAATGAAGTCTCGGTGATGGAGATGAACTGAATGTTCATCCGTTGGACCCGGGGGCCTGTTGGGCCGGTCCAAGTCCATCTTTAATTCTATTTAATTAGACTTAAACCTAGACTCAATAACACAACAACTCTAACCTAACCCTAAGATCTTCGGCCGCCTCCCTCCTCTCTTAAATAGCCGCCGCCCTACGCCGCCGCCGCCACCGCCCTCTTCGTCGGAAATTCGTTCCGGCCAATTCGACGAGGAGAATCCGTCCGTGCAGATCTCGTCAGCTCTTCTAGTGCAGGCTGACGAAGGAATCTAGTCTCCGGTCGTGGACCTGATTGGCGTTAACTACCGCAGTCTACCGTGAAGTGCCGTTTTCTTTACGAAACCGGTCGGAGCCAGGCACGAGTTTCCAGCAAGGTAGTGTTTTGAACACCCTATGAATGTCAGAATTTGAATTGTTCATCGTATTGATCGTCTCCCGGCACATGTATTTTTGTTCTTCCGCTGCCTCGCCGGGGGGCGCGATCCGGATCCCAACATTACGGGCTATAGATCATAAGATGTCTGGCCGAGGAAGATGTAGGAGAGGTATTCCTTTAGAAGAAACCACCCTGATAGTAATGCTAGTATCGCACAACTCCTAAGATTGCTGGTAGAGCAAACCGGCAGAGGCTGCCAGGCCTCGTGCACACATAAGAGTAAAACCACACAAACACAAACGGAAGCTACTAAAAAGTGGTTAAAATTTTTGCTTTTTGCCTGACTGAACGATAACATAATTTAAAATACAAGATACTTAAAATAATCCCAATTTATAAATCCACAACAGCACAAATATTCAAGTACAACAAAAGCCCAACGGCTGAATACTACACAAGTAAGATGGTCTACCAACTATATAAGACTAGCATCACACAAAGTGATACCAGTGTATACAAATACTATATATAACTGGGACACTCTAACCACCTCCTGGGCACCACCAGCTGGATCATAACCTCGACCAGCTGCAAATCCTAGAAAACCTGAACAACAGACAGGCAAACAAACACAACAGACCCAGAGGGACCTCGGGGTTAAACCCCAGTACGGAGAGAAACTATAAAACATCAATAAATAGCAAAAGATATAAAGCTAATGTTATGCATGAGGGACAATGCAACAGCCGAAGGCTACAACCAAGAAAGGGAGCCAAAGAATTCAACAGCTGACAACAGATTCTTCGAAGAATAATTATGGGCCACTGGTGTGTGTACAAGCACACGGGAATTACCCGCTCATCTTTACACCACACCTGAATACCAGATGCATCAACAACTCAACCTGATGTTGCCCAACCTATGAACTGTGGTAATTAACCACTCGGCGCATGAGGGCTAACAGACTAGCAGGGAGATGAGAGTGCGGTATTGCCGCTCGCCCTCGCATCCTGGTAAGAAAACAGAGCAACAACAAAGCACGGATACTACAGCTGAAATGGAAATAATTATGCGTATGCATTGCAACAGCTGAATAGCATATAAAACAACAAGAAATGCAAACACAACAATCAAACATAATATCCATGCCAATTCCAGCCGTAATACAAGCTCAAAATCCATACCTCACCAGATTCTGATCTATAATTACCACACACAGCTGCTACAATCAAGTCCGAGCAACACAGATTTGTCACCTGCTATGTCAACACAAGCCACTGCTCAAAAGCCGAAACGTAAATAACAGCAGCTGGGAACTACAACTTCACCAACGCTCATCTACCTTCCTAACTCAACGAAAACCTCTAACAAAGCTTAAGGATAGCATATTTACTTACCCCAACTAAATTACTGGCACGGCAGGGAACGCTTATGCTAGCAAACTACACAAGGGAGGTGTCTTAGCGATCCTGCTATCCTCTTCCAGCTCCTCCAAAGCTTTCTAAAGAGGTATAGAACGAAGCACCTTAGCGAGAGGGGTCCAACTCTACCAGTATCACTCTCGTCGGAGTTTTATACCATCGGAAATTAGGACGGATAAGGTTACTGTGAACAATAACTAGGGTTCACGACAAGATTTGCTATCGGGAAATATTTCTAAGTAAGGGATCTATTAAACAATCGAAGACCAAGTCTTCTCTTAAATACACTACTCAAACAGCAGAAAGAACAAGACTAGATCAACCGACAAAATCAGTCGTCACAACTAATATTCCCAACCAGCAATAATCTCGCATCAGCTTTTGCCTATCGTTAATATATTAACCAGCAGTTGAATCTTTCAAACAACGCTAAAGCTAAACGGCGTCGCACCAACTTAACCAAACGACATCGCAGAGGAACACGTCACCTTGCTACTAAGATGTCTGGCCGAGGAAGAGGTAGGAGAGGTATTCCTTTAGTAGAAACCAACCCTGATAGTAATACTAGTATCGTCCAACTCCTAAGAATGCTGGTAGAGCAAACCGGCAGAGGCAATGGTCAATCATCCAGTAGTAGAGGACCAAGCAATGATGATCCTCAAGAGAAGTTTATAAGGCAGAAGCCGAAGGAGTTTAGTGGTACAACTGATCCCTTAGTTGCTGAAAGCTGGATCATGTCGATGGAGGTTGTCTTTGAGTATCTCCAGATGCCAGACTTAGATAGTCCTAGGTGCGCTATCTACATGTTGAGGGATGACGCCATGATTTGGTGGGAAGGAGCTAAGTTATCCGTGGATTTGACAAATCTTACTTGGGCGGATTTTAAGCAAGTATTCTTCGAACAGTACTTCACAATTGATCAGGCTAATACAGATTCTACAGTAGTTACGGGTGAGATTTTGATTGTTGGTTTGCCTTCTGTGGCTTTATTAGGTCCAGGAGCCACTCATTCTTTTATAGAAGCTGAGTTTGCTAAGAAGTTACCCATTAGCCCAGACCAAGTAACTATCGGCTTTTGTGTAACAGTACCTTCAGGAGAAGAACTAGTATCCCATGCTTTGCTTCGTAATTTAGAACTTAGGCTGCTAGGGCGTGTGATTTCTGTAGATTTGATTGTTTTACCGATGCCTGAGTTTGATATGATATTGGGGATGGACTTGTTAACCAAGCATGGAGTGGTAATTGATTTTAAGACTAGAACAGTAGTGGTTAATCCACCTAGAGGAGACCCCTTTAAGTTTGAATCCAATCAGATGTGGAGGATTCCTCGCATTATATCAGCGCTTAAGGCTCAGAGTTGTTTAAGGAAAGGTGGGGTAGGATTTTTGATAAGTTTGTCATCCTTAGTAGCGACTAGTAAGCCCCAACTATCAGATGTGGAGGTGGTAAATGAGTTCCCCGACTAACACCATATAGAGAGCTGGAAATTTCTATTGACTTAGTTCCAGGAGCAGCTCCAGTTTCTAGACCACCTTATCGTCTAACTCCATCAGAAATGAAAGAATTAGAAGAACAGATACAAGATCTGTTGGAGAAAGGATTTATTAGACCAAGTACTTCACCCTGGGGAGCCCCTGTTCTTTTCGTAAAGAATAAAGATGGAAGTTTGAGGTTGTGTATAGATTATAGGGAGCTGAATAAGCTGACCATTAAGAATAAATACCCCCTTCCTAGGATTGAGGACCTTTTTGACCGGTTGAAAAGGGCGGCAGTCTTTTTTAAGATCGATTTAAGGTCCGATTACCATCAGCTGAAGATTAAGGCGGCAGATATCTATAAAACAGCCTTTATAACCCGTTATGGTCATTACGAGTTCCTAGTGATGCCTTTTGGATTAACCAACGCCCCATCCAGCTTCGACAAGTTGAAGCAAGCACTGATAGAAGCCCCTGTGTTGACCATGCCATCTGTTGAAGGGAAATTTGTGATTTACACAGATGCGTCTAAGATGAGTTTAGGTGCTGTACTGATGCAGGACCGTAAAGTGATTTCTTATGCTTCCAGACAGCTGAAGGATCACGAGAAGAATTACCCTACGCACGATTAGAACTAGCAGCAGTAGTGTTTGCCCTTAAGATATGGAGACATTATCTCTACGGGGAAAAGTGTGAGATATTCACAGATCACAATAGCCTGAAATAATTTTTCACTCAAAAAGAACTTAATATGAGGGAGAGGAGATAGCTAGAGCTGATGAAGGATTATGATTGCACGATCAGCTATCAACCAGGGAAAGCAAACGTGGTGGCTGATGCCTTAAGTAGAAAGTCTGTTGGGTTAGCAAATCTCTGCGTCCAGAAACCGTTAGCAGCTGACATTGAGAAGGTTGAGTTAGAACTAATGCCCAGTGAATAACGTCTATCATGTATCAGCCTTGAGGAAGTATATTCCCAACCCATCTCACGTATTAAGTCATGAGCCTATTCAGCTAGCACCAGTTTTAAGTTATGAAGAGAGACCCAAGAGGATTCTTCTTCGAGAAAATAGAAAGCTGAGAAACCGTAGTACTCCTATGGTTAAGGTACAATGGTTTAATCAATCTGAACGAGAAGCTACATGGATAACAGAAGCTGATATTCTTAGTTGCTACCCAGAATTGTTTGGTAAGTAAATTTCGAGGACGAAATTTTTATTAGGTGGGTAGATTGTAACGCCCCAAAATCCATAGGACCACATATTTGAGCCTTTACTATTTTAAGGGTCTATTTGATATTGCGTATTTCAGCCTTAAGTTCATTTTAAATTGTTTTGAAGGCTGATTTCAGATGTTGATTGGAAAACAAGACACGGAAGGTTTCCAGGCAGTTGTCGTCCGAGCACAAACATGAGCAAGATTTCAAATAGAAAATGTTTTCAGCTGGACAAGTTAGTTCTTCTTTTTAAAATCTCTTGGTAAAATTTATAAATTCAAAACAGTAGTAGGGAGTTTTTGGTTAAAATATTTTAAAAGGACACGGTTAGGTAGGATACCCATGCCTACTTGAGTGTAATTACCTACTAAAAATCATATCTCATATATGATTGTTTCGTAAATGGGAATTTCATTGTTGTCCAGAATTTTCTTTCTTTCTCTCCAAATTTTAGAAGAGTGCTCGTGGTGGTGCTTGTGGAGGACTCCTGTTGAGATCAGCTGCTCTTGCGTTCCTTCTCTTAAGGAAAGTAAAAGTTGATTCTTGCTACGCCATTTTAAAGTATATATTGTTCTTTTCAGTATGTGTTGCTTGCCTGTTTGCGTTAAGATAAGTTATGTTTATGTTCAAGTATGTTCAAGAAAATGAAAGAATGATCGGGTTCAAAATTATGTTTCTATTTCGAAAGTTTGAAAGAATGCTTCGAAGAAGATGAAGGTGTCGTTTTTAAAATGCTGAGCAGTCGGGTTTAAGTCGTATGTACATGAATGTTCTTCCTTCTGGTGATTGGTAACGTCTGAATTTGATGCTATGTAATCGGAGTTGCTAGTCGAATCAGAAGTTAAGTCTGGTTTGATAAGAAACTGCGGATAGCGTAGCTGTCGTTTGATGTTTCAACACCAAATTCTTATTCAGATTTCGTTTCCTATGTCAGCGATTGAATTTCATATTTAAATTCAGCAGTTACATTCACCTGTTGCATTGTTTCGTATTCAGCTGTTGCATTGTTTCAAATTCAGCTGTTGCATTGTTTCGTATTCAGCTGTTGTCAGATATTGCATTAGGTTGTATTCAGTTGTTGCCTTAGTTGTATTCAGCTGTTGCAGTAATTTATATTCAAACGTTCTAAATTATGTCTAGACGATTGGTTGTTCAAATATCTGAGTCCCTTTGTTAAAAAGCATTGACGTCTGAGTTGACCAACGTCTGCTCTTCACTGTTCATATGATATTTCCTTAGCGTCAGCTGTTCTCTGTTCATATGATATTTCCTTAGCGTCAGCTGTTCACTGTTCATATGATATTTCCTTAGCGTCAGCTGTTCACTGTTCATATGATATTTCCTTCTGTTCACTGTTCATATGATATTTTCTTAGCATCAGCTGTTCACTGTTCATATGATAATTCCTTAGCATTAACTGTTCACTATTCAAAGGGAATTTCCTAATCGCAGCTGATACCCGATGACACTCCTAATTCATAGTCACAGCTGCTCACTGTTAGAAATATATTGCCACCGTCAGAGTATGTTCCACGATAGCAATACTATTCCATTAGCAACATCTGAAATTCCCTCTAGTGGTATCCTTGAACAGTAAAGATCTGTTTCGATTTCCAGTACAGTCTTTTAGTCACGTCTGCTTCTCATGCTAACGACATCGTTTCATTTAATACACCTGTTTCAAGTTAGCGATAACTCTTCAATGGAATTATCTGTTTATACAGTAGACATCTGCCTTGTCTCCTGGTACAGTTTCTTCTAGTTGCAACTGTTTCATTTCAGCGATGAGATCCAGTAGTCGAATCTGATACTCAGCAAAAGTTTTAAAAGAGATTTTTAAATTAATTTCAAAGCACAAGGAACCCGAAGGTTTTTCATTTCAAAATCTGATTTCAACCAGCTATGAGTTTATAGGAAGAACGTTTAGCTTTAAAGGATTTATGGCATAGATAACAGACGGTCACAATGGAGGGGTGAGCAGCTGTCTAGATGTTAGTTGCCCTCTCATATAGGAAGGGTGAGCAGTCGTCCAGATGTCGGTTGCCCCTTCGCATGAGCTATATGCTAAGGCTGATATCAGTAGTCACTTGATCATGTGCGCAACGGACCTAAGGAGAGCTTCTAAGCCATAAATCACAAGAAAATAATGAAAGGATCTGGGTCATCTTCCCCATTTCCAAGTTTACGAAAGAAAGTTTAAGAAAATCTTATGATGAATGACTTCCTTTAAACTGTTATGTTAAGCTATGTTAATGCTAAAGTCTGCCTGCATTATGTGATTTTGTTATCCTCAGATTTTACTTGCTGAGCCCCTAGGCTCATTAGCTTTAAAATGGTGCAGGTGGGACAGAGCTGGGGCAGACGGGAGGCAGCAGCTGAACCAGCTGTGGTGATTGTGTTTATCTAAGGCCGATGTTTTCCGCAGCAGCTGTTGTTGTTTTTGATCTTTCGTTAACTCTGTATTAGATCCATTACAACAATAGTAAATTCATATCGAATTTCAAAGTTGTAATATCGCACTTTGCATTTCATGACATATGTTATTGAACTGTTTTATTTCAGCTGTTACAGTACTTGGAGCCACATTTACGTTTGTACTTTGAATTTTATTTTTGTTATAAGAGATACAGCTTATAACAAATTCCATTCAGCCCTTCTTTCTTTTATTTATTCGATTTCATGACCCCATGAGGATTGGGGCGTCACATGGAAGGTAGCTAAGCTCAACTTGAGCTCATCATCGTACTGCACACAGTTGAATAGACCCATGATATGCTTTAACCAAGAGTCAGCATCCTCACTAGACTCATCCCCATTTAAAACCTGAGGACTCATCTGCTGGAACCTAGCCATCACCAGTTCCATGCTATCCACGCGGGCTGCCAACTCCTCAACCTCTTCTTCAACCCGACTATCACGTCTAAGGGAAGGAAAACTACGCTGATCCTCGTTCTGACATCCAGACTCGTCCTGAAACTGTCCTCTACCTCTACCCCTACGTCTAGGCGGCATATAAGAAGACACTAAAAGGATAAGATCGCACAGAACAGATATAGCACACAAAATATGCAGCACATAGGTCACAGAGTCATGCACAAAAACACACAACACTGTGCCTAGATTCAAGTGTGATCAAACAGAATTGAGCTTATCCCAGCTTAAGCTCTGATACCAAAATTGTCAGGCCTCGTTCACAAATTAGAGTTAAACCACGCAGAAACTTGGAGGAAGCAAAAAAAAAGTGGCTTAAAATTTCCGCTTGGCCTGACGGTTTAAAACAGATAATTTAAAATAGCACAATATTTAAAATAATCCCAGTTTACATTATGAAATACGACAGTACAGCAATTACAAGTACTAGCAACAATACTACAGCTGACAAAACTACAGCTGAACAGAAACTAAAGCACAGGGCATTCCCCGGCTGATAGCACTAGTACATATTATGCTATACGCTAACTGGGACACTATATCCACCACCTAGGGCACCACCTGCTGGATCAAAGCCACGATCAGCTGTGAATCCTGGAAAACCTGAACAACACAACAGTCCTAGAGGGACCTCAGGGTCAACCCCCAGTACGGAGAGCAACAAATACAGCAAACAGAAAGCAGTAGATAAATATGCAGATGCTATGCAGGAGATTGAAGTACAACCAAAGGCTGGAAGCCGAGGGATCTCAAATCAGCAACTCGACAGCTGGATAAAAATAATTCAACAGCTGAGTGAAACAACTGAAAGACAGCAGTCACAGTGGCCACGAAATGTATACTGAGTATATGGGAGCTACCCACTCGTCGCACGTATACTGCACCAGATGCAACAATAGCTCAACCTGCTATTGCCCACTCATGAGGTGTGGGAGCTACCCACTCCGCCCATAGCGGCTAACAGTCCCAGCAGGGAGATGAGGGACAGGAGTTAACCGCGCGCCCCCAGATTTAAGGTATACGGGAGTTACCCGCTCGTCCTTAAGCCCAGCATCTTGGTACGCTAAGATCGAATACAAGGAATAGCTACAAAACAGAGCTCGACAGGAGGATATACGTGTTATGCAAATTCAACAGCTGATATTATAACACATGCAAAATATAAAAGCAAAGAGCATACATAGCAAAGTACATAATCCACGCTCAACCCGATAGTTGTAACAAAGCTCAACATCCGTACCTTAACATCTGAGTTATGCCTAGCACACGCAGATTGCCACAATGAAAGTCCTAACAACGCAGATCCACCACCTGCTAAGCCAATACAAGCAACCGCTCAAGGACTACAACTCAGAACCAAAGCAGCTGGGAGCTACGACTCCACCAGCGCTAATTCTACCTTTCTATCACCACGAAAAGCTTTAACAAACTTAAAGGCAGAATCTTTACTTACCCCAACAAGCTAGGATATGATGCGATTTCCGACGCTTATGCTAACAGACTACAGAAGGGAGATGTCTCTGCGATCCTCTTTCAGCTACTCTGCTACCTACGAAAAGGGTATGAGACGAAATGCCTTAGCAAGAGGAGTCCAACGCTATCACTTTCGCTCTTGTCGGAGCTATCTACCGATGGCAATTGAAACGAAGAAGGTTACTGTGAACAGTAACTAGGGTATCGCGACAAGAGAAGGTTCACGGGAAATATTTCTAAGTGTCGGGGAAACAATAATGGAACGCAATGACCAGGTCCTCTATTTATAGTCACAACTGACTAACTAGGAAACAGATCCACCGACAACTTCACCCATCACCGCTGATATCCCAAACAACAGCTGAATCTCGCCTCAGCTAAGTCCTATCGCTAAACAGCGATCAACTAAATCAAACAATGTGGCAGGAGTTACTGTCGCAACTGAACACGTCACCCGCTACTCACTGCTGAACAACAAACCAACAGCTGATCGCTCACTCAACAACTGATCCCTCAATCAGCAGTTGGATACACGCACAACCCAACAACTGAGTCCTAGCGCTAAATCGAAACGCTTTCGTCCCAACTAATCCAAACGATGACGTACCAACACCCGCTACTGAAAACACGATGCTGCTCCAAATGTTTCATAGCGCCTCAACTAGTACGTAACATCTGAAAGCGATTACTCGCTGCTGATTCAACACCCGAACAGATGTCTCCACGCTACAACTGATATCTTCACGCAGCTGGATTCAACACTTAAACAATTTCGACGGCTACTCCAAGCACATCGACTCGCAGCAGGTTTAATGTGGATTCTTCCAAACCCAAAATCTGATACAAAATATATGGGTCTCACAAAAGTTGTGCGCTTCCTCTTCGCAACAGACTCAGCAGTAGGAGCTGGTATCCTTTTTGTTGCTGCCTTCTTAACAAGTTTCTCCACTGGAGGCTCATCCGTCACATCTTCAGCAGTTATAGATTTGTTTTTGGCAACGTAAGTGCCAACAGTCTTGATCGTAACAATCTTCAGAGGTAGGAAGGTCTTCGCCTCTCCCAAAGTTAGATGTGGAGCACCCTGCAGCAAAACGCAAATTTGCGCTACAAAACCCTTGGCTTGCTTTGATGAAGGAGTTACCATGTCCTTAAGAATATTGAACAAAATCTTGCTCTAGTTTATCTTGAGGCCACAATGAATGGCTGTAATTAGTAGAAATCGCTCGTGAGTGACTGCGTCAAAGGATCCGGCCTTGACAGTAACAGATTTCTCCAGTATATCATTCAGCAAGCGAAACTTAATCTTCATTTCCTTCTTCTTACAAGAAGTCTTAATCGGCTCTCCTGACGCAGAAAATACACTCTGTGCATCGTAAATCAGATCTTTCGGCACTTCATTCATAGATGTCAACCGTTTAGTTGGTAGCTCAAAACTGTCAGCAAATACCTCTTTAGAGATTTCTACAAACTTGCCTTGAACACAACTGATCACTGCATTTCCCCTCACAAGTCTGTGGAAAAGAATGCCAAAAAAATCATCTTCGTAGAGAACTGAAGGACAACCTAGAAAACCACGGAGTCCAGTCGACTCTAGGGCTTTGAACATTTGAACCATTCCCTCATCAGGAAAACTCAGAACGTAGTCAAAGTTCACTTGAAGAGCACTCTGAATCAAAGACGCGGCCATTTCTGTTAGTTGATCGAAGAAAATAGCGACGAAGAATGCAAAGATAATCTGAAAAAGCAAGAACACTAGAAAGCACGAGAGTAGTTTTTGCGCAAGGTAAATGTTAGAGGTAATCATAAAGACGTATAAAAGAGAGAACGGAATACGAAAGGGTACACGTAAACAGTGTGGATGTGACATTTGCATGATGACAACACACGTGTCAATCATCCGATGGCACGATCTGTGAGGATTGAGATTCGGTAATTAGTGATTAATCAGATTTGGTTAAGGATTAGTCATGGGAGCCTTGAATTTTGACTTTAGGGTTTGAGGATTTTTGGTCAAATGTGGTTGGTGATTTTCAGATGTGACATAGAGCTGATCAGCTTCGAGTCACTGGTCGCTAACGGGAGCTGATTTCTGGAAGAATTCATATTTGAGGTTGTTTCGCTGAGGGAAAATAGGCCAGAAGAGTTTCTGCACGAGAATTGGCGAAATTCAGATGTGAGTAGTCAAATTTGTAGCTAGCTGGCAGTAGCGAAATTCAGATGTGAGTAGTCAAATTCAGATTTGAGCTGAATTATAAGAAGCCTTGATAGATTTGACCTCCCACGCAGTTCATTCTATGTTTGCCGAGACCAGTGAGGAAGCAGATTTGAGAAGGCTGAGGTTGTCGTGCCCTGGTGAGATCTGGTTGACGTATTTGCTAGGATCTGGGGTATGCATTGAGCTTCTGTTAAAAGCTTTGGGCATAAGCGTGTTAGTATTTTGAGGCATGAAGTGAATTCTGTGAATTCTGTGATTTACGTGAACAGATTTGGCTCACTGTATGATTTATTTGTTCTGTTTTACGTGAATTGTGCATGTTTAAACTAGATTTGGATTTAATGGCATTCATGCATACATCTTGAGCCTGAGGTTTGATGATTACCGATTGAGAGCCACATTGTGAACGGCCGGCAGATGTGTTGCTCCTGAAAGGAACAATGCTATCATCGGAGTGATGACCGACTGATTCGTCGTGTATGAATACCACCGACCTGTGATGGTTAATTGAGTGGCCAGACCTGAATTTCAAGGACCGCTGATTTCCACCGGCTTATTGGCTGTGCGTGGTATGGAGGCTCACCCGATTTTCCAGCTGACTCGTTGGCCTAGATGACTGATTCCTTGACAACCACATGCATTCATGACTTAGAATACTGCATGTTTATGAATTGATGTTTACTTAGTGCTCTTCGTACTGAGGTTTGACCTCGTATTTCTTTTCCTGCTTTTGTGTTCCTTGGGTCTGTGTTTCCCATTGCAGGTTCTTCAGGTAACCAGGCTGGACAAAGTGGAGTGCCAGCTGGTCAATCCCCATTTTTTTAGAGTCCCAGTTGTATTTATTTATGTATTGAACCAGGGGATGCCCTGAGTTTCTATGTATGTTGGGGATCTGTATTGAGATTTGTTTTGATTACCTGATTGTTGTTGGATTTGGGTGAATCCTATTTTGAGTATATATTATTTTGAATGTATGATTTTGAGTTCAGGCCCAAGTATTCAAAAAATTTTAAGCCTATTTTTATGCTTCCGCGATTATGTGTTTTATTATGTTGTTAATCTTTATTGATTAGCACGGGCCTAACATTTTTAGTATCAGAGCTTAAACTGGGATAAGATCATTTCTTTTCTATCACACTCGAGTCTAGGCACATAGTTTAGATTTGATTTTGATTGACTCTGTGTCTTATGTGATTATTTTATATGCCTCTGTGATTATCTGCTGTTAGTCCTTACCTTGAGTGTTTTCTAGAGATGTCGCAAGGAGGGGTAGAGGTAGGACTGCTAGACGTACCGCTGAGGAGTCTAGGGCCTCGGAGAGTGACGAGGATGTTCAGCAGAATGTACCTTTGCATCGTAGAGAGATACAGGCAGAAGTGGAGGATGTGACGAGACAGATAGGAGAGATGGATTTAGTGTTGGATAGGTTCCAGAGAACGAATCCCCCTAAGTTCACTGGCGCCGAGGATGGTCTTTCGGCTGAAGGCTGGTTGGAGCATATGGAGGACTTGATCGATACGTTGGAGTACACCACAGATCGGAGATTGAAGATGGCCGTTTTGCAGTTGAGGGATCATGCTCAACGTTGGTGGAAGGGTACTTCCAGAGCGCTGAGAGAGACTGGATTTCTGGTTTCTTGGGAGAGCTTCTGTGCAACGTTTCGACAGGAGTATACCCCAGAGTCGTACTTCAATAACCGCGAGAGGGAGTTCGAAAACCTAAAGCAAGGGAATTTGAAGGTTGCTGAGTATGCCAGACAGTTTCCCTCACTTCTGGCGTATGTCCCTCACGTTGCTAGCCAGGAGCGAACGAAGAGAAACAAGTTTATTAAGGGATTGAAGCCAGAGTTGTTTCAGTTGGTGTTGGCTGGAGCCCCATCGATGTATGCTGAGGCTGTGGATCGAGCAGTTGACATTGAGGAGAGTTTGTTGGATGCGCCGATGCAGTTTCCGATGACAATTGGACGAGGTTACTATCCTGCGCCTGAAGGGATGCATACTTCTCAACCTCCTCAGAATTCGCAGCAATCGAACCGTCATAGGTTCAGGCCTCGTGGGAAGCAGCTTAAGAGAAAGTCGAATTCTAGTTCCTCTGGTTCTGTGAGTTCTGCTGGCAGTGGATCGGGAGGAGTGTCTTGTGGACAGTGCGGTGGTAAGCACATGACTTCGCAGTGCCGTGGAGTTCAAGGGACTTGCCACAACTATGGGCAGCCTGGACACTTCCTGAGAGTGTGTCCTTTGTTGAGGGGACAGTCTTCGGTTCCTTCGTAGCAAGGTTAGGCTGGTGGTTCTTCGCAGAGGCCGCAACCTTCTGCCCCGACCCAACGATCTGGATTCCAACCCCGTGAATCATTTAGGTTTGGAGGATCTTTGAGACCTCAGTTTTTGGGACCGCAGTAGGCCCAAGTGAATGCTTTGTCGAGGGAGCAAGCTAACAAAATCCATGGTGGAGTTATCGTAGGTACATGCTCTATCTTTGATTTTCCTGCGAGAGTTTTATTTGATACAGGAGCATCAAACTCCTTTGTTTTTTATTGGTTTGTACATGAGTTTGGGTTGAGAGTTACCCCACTGTGTGATATTGTATATGTCTACTCCTGCTGGTGTGTGGTTGTTGTCCCGTGAGATTGTGGTGGACTCTGTGATCCGGTTTGATCAAAATGTGGTAATGGCGAATTTGATCTCCTTGGAGATGAGGGATTTTGATTTCATCTTGGGGAAGGATGTGCTGTCTGAGTATAGAGCGACTGTTGATTGTTTCCATGGTGTGGTGGATTTCTCCCCGAGTCGGGAGAGAAGTGGGATTTCTACGATGCTGATTCGCGCTCGAAGATTCCAGTGGTGACTGCCATGGAGATGTTTAGTCTGTTGTCGCTGGATAACGCTGGATTTATGATCTATGTGCTCGATGTTTCCCAAGAGTCGCTATTGGAGTTTGGCGATATTCCAATTGTTCGAGAGTTTCCAGATGTTTTTACCGATGAGATTCCTGGATTTTCTCCGAGACGTGAGATCGATTTCAGCATAGATTTGGTGCCAGGGATAACCCCGATTTCTAGAGCTCCGTATCGGCTGGCGCCAGCTGAGTTGAAAGAACTCAAGGATCAATTGAGAGATCTTCTTGAGAATGGCTTCATCAGATCGAGTATGTCGCCTTGGGGAGTTCCGATTTTGTTTGTAAAGAAGAAAGATGGATCTATGAGAATGTGTGTAGATTTTCGGCAGTTGAACAAAGCGACGATCAAGAATAAGTATCCGTTGCCGAGGATTGATGACTTGTTTGATCAGTTTCAAGGATCGGCCGTATACTCGACGGTTGACTTGCGCTCTGGCTATCACCAGTTGCGAATTAGAGACATTGATGTGGCGAAAATAGCTTTTCGGACGAGATACAAGCATTATGAGTTTCTTGTGATGCCGTTTGGGTTGACGAATGCCCCTGCTGTTTTCATGGATTTGATGAATCGCGTTTAAGAGTATATCGATTGATTCGTGATTGTCTTCATAGATGATATCTTGGTGTATTCGAGGTGTTTCAGAGAGAACAAGGAGCACCTGAGATTGGTATTGCAGAAGTTGAGAGACTTGCAGTTGTATGCCAAGTTCAGCAAGTGTGAATTTTGGCTGGATAGAGTAATCTTTTTGGGTCATGTCATCTGTGCACAAGGAATTTCTGTGGATCCCAGTAAGGTCAAAGCAGTTATTAACTGGAAGCAACCTAGGAATGTTTCTGAGATCCGTAGTTTCTTGGGTTTTTCCGGCTATTACAGGCGTTTTATCGAGAAGTTTTCTTCGATAGCAAGGCCTATGACGCAGTTGACTCAGAAAGCAGGAAGTTTATTGGACAATGAATGCAAGTCGAGTTTTCAAACACTCAAGGAGAAGTTGACTACTGCTCCTGTGTTGGCTTTACCATCTGGATCTGGAGGTTTCGTGTTTGCTCCCGATGCTTCTCTGAGTGGTTTAAGATGTGTTCTGATGCAGAACGAGTACGTGATTGCATATGCGTCTCGCCAGTTGAAGCCCCATGAAATGAGATACCCTGTCATGATCTTGAGTTGGCTGCGATAGTGTTTGACTTGAAGATTTGGCGTCACTATTTGTATGGTGAAGAGTTTGTGGTGTACACCGACCACAAGAGTTTGAAGTATATCTTCACACATTCAGATTTAAATATGAGACAGCGTCGTTGGATGGAGTTGCTCAAGGATTTTGATTGTGAGATTCAGTATCATCCTGGGCGGGGCGGGTGAACTTAGTAGCCGATGCTTTGAGTAGGAAAGCCCAGCCAGCGATGAGCGGCGGCGGCGGCGTGAGGTAGATGAAGAGAGGGGGCGGCGGCCAAGAGTGCTTAGGGTTAGGGTTTTGGCTTAAGTGTCATGTTACAATGAGCTTAAGTCTAATTAAATAGACTTGGTGATGTATTTGGATCCGGCCCAACGGGCTCGGGTCCAACAGATGAACATTCGTTTCATCTCCATCACCGAGACTTCACCGTAACTCCGATTGCCGATCAGATCGGACCGATCGACTTAGTTTCCAAAACTGAATGCTATGATCTGAAAAACCATTTTTCAGAACTCCAGTGCAAAATGACCGTTTTGCCCCTCAACATCGGCAATTCACGATTTGACCTCTGTTGACTTTTTAGGAAGTCGCACTCCCAAAATCCTCTTTGTATGCTCAACACATTGAGCTGAGTATCCATGCGGGAATCTCGAATCCAGTACTTGTGTGACCCTCAATGGTTCAGGGATACAGCTAGCCGTGGGCCCACAACCATTGTGGCTCCGGGATCACAATTCAGGACTTGCCCATCGGATCATGGTAAGAGCGTCTAGCAACATCGCCCCATGATCCCCTAGGTATCATTGATAGTGCCTGCAAGAACCAGTTGGTCGTGGTTAGCGTAAAGTACGGTCCTTTCAATCCATATATCCCCATCGGATCAACGACCATTGGTAAATCGAGAGTCGCTATAGATCCGATAGCTATGCATACATCTTGGAGATCGAATAGTGACATCGTGAGTGTAACTAGGTAAACACATTTACCTAAAACACTTCTAGTACTCTGGCCAGAGATTTATACACTATTATCCCCTCAAATAGCATAGGATATCCACGCATGTCTGCGAGCGGTGAATCCTCGACAACGATGCATCGACTCCTACATGCATCGGGGTCTCACCCAATCCCGACGCCTTATGACCCCAAGTGAGTCGGCAAACGGGTCAAAGTGAGACGCCTATCATGTAGAGTCTCAATGAAGTTTTGAGTCGTGAGGACTAATCAGTACAACCAAGACCTCGGACTTATCCACTCGACAAATGGTAACCACTTGGAAAGTCCGAAGGAGGGTAGTTCGATAGATCACCAGGTCACTATCTATCTGCATGCTCAGAACATCACAATGTTCCCTACCAATGAAACATGGTACTTTGCATCGCAGATACTAGTCTCGAACTCGGGCGGCCTTATCCTCATTTTCACGGCCCAATCGACTAGGAACATGTTCAGAATACACAGTGACTATTAGATGTGTTTCATGATAGCCGTCATACCCACTATCACATCTAACATACACTTAGGTGTACTCTAGGTCTTTACTCAACGCAATTGTTAATCATTATACACACAATGAAAGTAAAGAGTGCCATTCAAATAAATGCGAATATCATATATAAAGATTGTCATATACAAGAGTCTATAAACCCACACGCCACAAGTTGGCTAGTTGGGCATCTACTCTAACAATCTCCCACTTGACCTAAAGCCAACTACTCATCAGACGCAGTCCCATTGTTTTGTGATGTTTTTCAAACAACGGTCCAGACAAGGGCTTCGTAAGTGGATCAGCAATGTTGTCTGCAGAGGTCGACTCTCTCAACTGCTATGTCACCTCTAGCCACAATATCCCGGATTATGTGGTATTTCCTCAGTATGTGTTTGGATCTTTGGTGAGACCTAGGCTCCTTTTCTTGCGCAACGGCACCCGTGTTGTCGCAGTACACCGGGACTGGACTAACTCCATTAGGAATGACTCCCAACTCTTGGACGAAATTCCTTATCCAAACGGCCTCCTTAGCAGCAGCTGATGCTTCAATGTACTCAGCCTCAGTGGTTGAATCCGCGATGGTTTCTTGCTTGGAACTTTTCCAAGAGACAGCACCACCATTGAGCATGAATACAAATCCAGAGGTTGATTTCGAATCATCCACGTCACACTGGAAGCTAGAATCAGTGTAGCCTTCCAGTTTCAGTTCACCACCCCCATAGACCATGAACATATTCTTAGTCCTTCGCATGTATTTAAGAATATCCTTCACGGCCTTCCAATGCAATTGGCCGGGGTTGGCCTGGTAGCGGCTCGTGACACTCAAAGCATATGCGACATCCGGTCTAGTCGAGATCATGCCATATATAATACTACCTATTGCCGAGGCATATGGTACAAGTGCTATACTCTCTATCTCCTCATCAGTCTTTGGACACATAGACATAGATAGAGTGACCCCGTGGCACATAG
This sequence comes from Dorcoceras hygrometricum, assembly GCA_001598015.1. NCBI lineage: Eukaryota > Viridiplantae > Streptophyta > Magnoliopsida > Lamiales > Gesneriaceae > Dorcoceras > Dorcoceras hygrometricum. Next base: position 250,298 of record KV009824.1, read on the forward strand.
GTAGGTGTCCTCTCTTGGACTCTTCCATAGAGAACCTCTTAAGTATGGTATCGATGTAGGTAGCTTGGGTAAGTCCGAGCATCCATTTAGATCTATCCCGATAGATCTGTATTCCTAGAAATAGGATGCTTCACCCATGTCCTTCATCGAAAATCTACTAGACAACCATACTTTAGTTGACTGCAACATTCCTACATCATTCCCAATGAGCAGAATGTCATCAACATAAAGTACTAGGAACGTCACAGCTCTTTTAACTACCTTCTTGTATACGCATGGCTCCTCGGGATTCTTGATGAAACAAAATTCCTTAATTGTTTCATCGAATCTCAGGTTCCAACTTCGCGATGCTTGTTTGAGACCGTAGATCGATCTCTGAAGCTTGCATACCTTATGCTCGCTTCCAACAGATGTGAAACCCTCAGGCTGCGTCATATAGATCTCTTCCTTAATGTTTCCATTAAGGAACGCATTTTTCACATCCATTTGCCATATCTCATAGTCGTACCATGCGGCTATGGCCAACAAGATTCTAATTGACTTGAACATTGCGACTGGCGAGAAGGTTTCATCATAGTCAACACCTTGCCTTTGAGTATAACCTTTCGCGACCAGTCGTGCCTTGTAGGTCATTACCTTACCATCAGGCCCAAGTTTCCTCTTGTATACCCATTTACACCCAATAGGAACAATACCTTCGGGAGGGTTGACAAGAGTCCAAACTTGGTTAGCATGCATTGAGTCAAACTCAGACTGCAAAGTTCTTGGATCAGATCCAATAACTTGATCACCTTGATCATCTTCAAGGAGAAAACCATATCTCTCAGGAGCCTTAGGAATCCTTTCGGATCTCCTAGGTGCGACCATTTCTGGTATTGGCTCTGAAGGTGCAGGAGACTCACCTGCTACTTCGATTGGATCTCGAACCTCTTCGAGTTCTACTATTTTGCCCTTTCTATCAAGTAGAAGTTCCCTTTCCATAAAGGTGGCATTCCTAGAAACAAACACTTTTGTTTCGCTGGGATAGTAGAAGTTATCCAATGGAATTCTTTGGATACCCAATGAAGTAGCATAAGATGGATCTCGTATCCAGCTTATCTCCCACTGTCTGCTTCACGTAAGCAGGACATCCCCAAATCCTCATAAATGAGTACTTGGGTGGTTTGCCCATCCATATCTCATACGGAGTCTTATCCACTGCCTTGGTGTGAACATTGTTCAACAACATTACCGCCGTTTAGAGCGCATAGCCCCAAAACGAGGTAGGAAGCTCAGTGAAGCTCATCATAGATCGAACCATGTCCAACAAGGTCCGATTACAACGCTCCGCTACACCATTGAGCTGTGGTGTGGCCGGAGGGGTCCACTGTGCGAGAATCCCATTCTCTTTCAGATAGTCTTGAAATTCAGCACTTAAGTATTCACCACCTCGATCAGATCGAAGTGCTTTAATACTTTTGCCTAATTGATTTTATACTTCAGCCTTGAATTCTTTGAACCTTTCAAAAGATTCAGACTTGTACTTCATCAAGTACAAGTACCCATACCTAGAGTAATCATCGGTAAGGTGATGAAGTATGTGTGACCATATTTAGTACAAATACTAAACGGGCCGCACATATCAGTATGGATCAAATCCAATAGGCCTTGAGCACGTTCACCCTTGCCCTTGAAGGGTTGCTTGGTCATCTTTCCCTTAAGACAAGATTCAGAAGTCGGTAGGGAGTTAATGTCTGACAGATCAAACAAGTCACTCTAACTAACTTGTTCATCCTACTTAGAGAAATATGACCTAGCCTAGCGTGCCAAAGTTGTGCTGGGTTCAAGTTATCGTGTTTCCTTTTAATGGTTGTTGTATGTGCTTCGACATCGCGAGTTGGAACGTCTTTTAATTTTAAGGTGTATAAATCGTTTTCGCGTTCCCCAATTCCGATTAAACATTCATTCTTGCAAATATTGCAAATCGAATTAGCAAACATACAAGAATATCCATCACTATCAAGCATAGAAACAGAAATAATGTTCTTTATTAATTCGGGAACAAATAAAACGTTTCTTAACAACAACTTAAAATCAGAGGACAGAAATAAATAAACATCTCCTATAGCTATAGCAGCAACCCTTGCTCCATTGCCAAGCCTCAAGTGGGTCTCACCCTCTCTCAGACGTCGGCTTCTTGTCATCACCTGCAAATCATTGCAGATATGAGATCCACATCCGGTATCAAGTACCCAAGAAGTTGAATTAAGAGACATATTTATTTCAATATAGAACATACCTTTTGCAGTTCGTAACTGCTCGAGGTACTCCTTGCAGTTCCTCCTCCAATGCCCAGCCTTGTGGCAATGGTGGCAAACATCCTCGCTCTTGTTTGGTTTAGAAGCCTTTGCCTTTGGCTTCTTGGCAGACTTTTCCTCCTTCGCAGGAGCAGAACTCTTCTTGCTCTTGCGTCTGGGACCCTTCTTCGCATAGGAAGAAGAACCCAGAAGGAGGACGGGTTTGTCCTTCTTTATGGTCCCTTCAAACACTACGAGCATGTTAACCACCCCTTCAAGGGTGGCTTCCAGCTTGTTCATGTTGAAGTTGACCACAAAGGGGTCAAATGCAGTGGGTAGCGAGAGGAGAAGTACATCCACAGACAGCTCATGTGGAAGTGCGATATCAAGGCCTGAAAGCTTTTCAACGAGCCCAATCATACGAACACCATGCTCGCGGACCGAAGTCCCATCGCGCATGCGGCTCGTCATCAGCTCCTTGACAGCCGTGAACCTCTCATGTCGAGAGTTCTCCCCGTACAGCTCTTTGAGATGATGAAGTATGTCAGCAGCATACTTCGTCTTCTCAAAACGCCGTTGCATTTCATTGGACATCGATGCCATCACATAGCACCGAGCTTTAACCTCGTCGTCCCACCATTGTTTAAGCGTTACCAGCTCCTCAGGGTTGATATCGGCAGGGGCAAACTTCGGAGCACTCTTCTCAATCGCATAGAGAAGTTTCTCCGAAGCCAATACAAGATTGAGGTTGCGGAGCCAGTCTTGGTAGTTCAGACCGGTGAACCTGTTGCTATCCAGTATAGCAGCGAGCGGGTTTTTCATCGAAACCATTTTAAAAGCAGTAATACTAAAAAGGAAAGCAGACATACATTACTAACTATATAAAAATAATCGCTAAGACATAAAACATGGTTGTTAAGTTTTATGAATTACCCTCCCACTATTTTAACGATTTCACCACCCTCTAACGAAATCGAGAAAATAGGTTTCTTTAGTGGGTACATGGAGCTCAATCAAGCGACCATGGATCCGAATAATATCAGCCATCCATGACCCCCAAAAGGTAGTTTCCGATTGCAACCGGTGCAACCTCCATGTATTCACCTCACGTCCAGTAAGGGCCCAATAATATGACGCCGTTTACTATCACGTGTCAAGATTGACCCATCAATGTTGAGTCGTGAAGGACGGTCCCCTTAACGTCCCCAATAATATGAGCCAACGTTAAAGGGAGTTCCAGCCGACTCACAACAATTGTCAATGGCGTGGACAGCTTTCCGGCATACATGACCCCCTCAATAATATGAGCCGGGCCATGTATACGGGTAGCATCGACGTACACCCATTGTTGATGGAAGGTAGGGTTAATTTAAACAATTTTAAATACCCTTTAGTTTATCGAATAAACATTTATCTTGATATAATTTTAAATCATATTTAAAACGAGGGATTTTATTTTCAAAAATTTTTGGTCTCATGCATATTCAAATCTAATTTAAAACATTCATTCAAATCTAATTTAAAACATTCAACATGCGGATTCAATTAATCTATATATCGACATATATAAATAAACATTGGGATGATCGATCGCGAGAGCTAAGCGGTCCGTGGTTGCCAGTCACGGACCTGGGTCCAATCCTGGGGGTAATGCAATATTCAATGCAATCCTATTACAAAGCTTTCCGGTTTTACAGATCTTCGGTCTTCAATATTTTGATCGCCATCTCCACCGTCTTCGGATGTCCTCCCACTAAATCTAGTAATTTACATTTACCATGACATACAAGGGATACATTTATCAAGGGGTGGGAACGGGCCACAAACAGGCACACTTTAAATGATAATCAAAATACATTTACAAACCGAAATCATACAAAATCTATCGCATACACCTAACAAATTGGGCACGGCTCTCGATCATCCCAATCATGCAGATAATCTAATTAACATGCATAAATTAAATAATCTAATTATTTATCGCAAAATCATATTTTAATCATAAAATCTCATTTTATAATAAAATCGCATTTTGTCGATAAAATCGAATTTTAATAAACAAAATCATATTTCATTATAAAATCACATTTTAAAATTAAAATCACATTTTACTAATTTTAATTGTATCATATTGGGCTTAAAACAATTCTAGGCCCAAAAATCTTAAAATTTCAAAATCGACCAAAACGGGCCCGATATCCAATACCGGCCCGAAAACTTCACGGGTTGCCCGGGACAGGCCCGAACCAAACCCTAGAAGAAATCAGCCGTCACGACAT
>KV009824.1:255512-275270 GCA_001598015.1 Dorcoceras hygrometricum
ATTTTATAATAAAATCGTATTTTGTCGATAAAATCGAATTTTAATAAACAAAATCATATTTCATTATAAAATCACATTTTAAAATTAAAATCACATTTTACTAATTTTAATTGTATCATATTGGGCTTAAAACAATTCTAGGCCCAAAAATCTTAAAATTTCAAAATCGACCAAAACGGGCCCGATATCCAATACCGGCCCGAAAACTTCACGGGTTGCCCGGGACAGGCCCGAACCAAACCCTAGAAGAAATCAGCCGTCACGACATCGCCGGAGCGGCGGCCGCCGGCGACGCCACACGAAAAATCGCACGGCAGCCGCGCGCGACGTCGCGCCAAGCGCGACGCACGGCCGCACTCAAGAAGCGGCGCTCAGGGCACATCGGCCGGCCAGCAGCGGCGCACCTCGTGTGCCATCGTCTCCAACCAGCGTCTCGCCCGAGCAGACCTCCCCGCGAAGAGCGGCGCCCGACCAGTGGCGCAACGCTGCGCAAGTGGCGGCCGCATCGCGCGACCAGCGCGGCCGATCTCCTCGCGTGCGGCGGCCGAGGCGCGCGACAGGTGCACGGCGCAGCGGCCGATCTCCAAGCGCGACGCGGCGCAACATGGAACGACGGGCGGCGATACATGATCGGCCACCATGCGCTGGACAGGGCCAGCGGTCGCGCGCCATGCGCGACCAGCGAGCAAGCGTCGCGCGCGCTCGTGCATGCGGCGAGGATGATGAGGCGCCGCCATACGCGGCGGCGCCATGGCCGGTGCGATGTCGATTTTCTTCGTTTCGATTCTGAAATATTAAAACATTAGATACAATATGGCAATATGTATTGATCAGATCCGAAAACCTTGGCTCTGATACCACTGTTGGGATCCGGATCACGCCCCCCGGCGAGGCAGCGGAAGAACGAAAAACATGTGCCGGGAGACGATCAATACGATAAAACAAATTCAATTCTATGACATTCATAGGATGTTTAGGTGACTACCTTGCTGGCAACTCGTGCCTGGCTCCGACCGGTTTCGTAAAGAAAACGGCACTTCACGGTTAACTGCGGTAGATAACGCCAATCAGGTCCACGACCAGATGCGAGACTCCTTCGTCAGCCTGCACTAGAAGGCCTGACGAGATCGACGCGGACGGATTCTCCTCGAAAAGTTGGCCGGAAACAATTTTCCGGCGAGCGGCGGCGGCGAGCGGCATCGCGGCGTGAGGTAGATGAAGAGAGGGGGCGGCGGCCAAGAGTGCTTAGGGTTAGGGTTTTGGCTTAAATTTCATGTTACAATGAGGTTAAGTCTAATTAAATAGACTTGGTGATGTATTTGGGTCCGGCCCAACAGGCCCGGGTCCAACAGATGAACATTCGTTTCATCTCCATCACCGAGACTTCACCGTAACTCTGATTGTCGATCAGATCGGACCGATCGACTCAGTTTCCAAAACTGAATGCTATGATCTGAAAAACCATTTTTCAGAACCCCAGTGCAAAATGACCCTTTTGCCCCTCAACATCGGCAAATCACGATTTGACCTCTGTTGACTTTTTAGGAAGTCGCACTCCCAAAATCCTCTTCGTATGCTCAACACATTGAGCTGAGTATCCATGCGGGAATCTCGAATCTAGTACTTGTGTGACCCTCAATGGTTCAGGGATACAGCTAGCCGTGGGCCCACAACCATTGTGGCTCCGGGATCACAATTCCGGACTTGCCCATCAGATCATGGTAAGAGCGTCTAGCAACATCTCCCCATGATCCCCTAGGTATCACTGATAGTGTCTGCAAGAAACATTTGGTCGTGGTTAGCGTACAGTACGGTCCTTTCAATCCATATATCCCGATCGGATCAACGACCATTGGTAAATCGAGAGTCGCTATAGATCCGATAGCTATACATACATCTTGGAGATCGAATAGTGACATCGCGAGTGTAACTAGGTAAGCACATTTACCTAAAACACTTCTAGTACTCTGGCCAGAGATTTATACACTATTATCCCCTCAGATAGCATAGGATATCCACGCATGTCTGCGAGCGGTGAATCCTCGACAACGATGCATCGACTCCTACATGCATCGGGGTCTCACCCAATCCCGACGCCTTATGACCCCAAGTGAGTCGGCAAACGGGTCAAAGTGAGACGCCTATCATGTAGAGTCTCAATAACGTTTCGAGTCGTGGGGAATAATCAGTACAACCAAGACCTCGGACTTATCCACTCGACAAATGGTAACCACTTGGAAAGTCCGAAGGAGGGTAGTTCGATAGATTACCAGGTCACTATCTATCTGCATGCTCAGAACATCACAATGTTCCCTACCAATGAAACATGGTACTTTGCATCGCAGATACTAGTCTCGAACTCGGGCGGCCTTATCCTCATTTTCACGGTCCAATCGACTAGGAACATGTTCAGAATACACAGTGACTATTAGATGTGTTTCATGATAGCCGTCATACCCACTATCACATCTAACATAAACTTAGGTGTACTCTAGGTCTTTACTCAACGCAATTGTTAATCATTATACACACAATGAAAGTAAAGAGTTCCATTCAAATAAATGCGAATATCATATATAAGGATTGTCATATACAAGAGTCTATAAACCCACACGCCACAAGTTGGCTAGTTGGGCATCTACTCTAACAACTATTTTTATGCTGAGGAGTTTGTGGTGTACATCAATCAGAAGAGTTTGAAGTATATCTTCACCCAAATAGATCTGAATATGAACAGCGTCGTTGGATGGAGTTGCTCAAGGATTTTGACTGTGAGATTCAGTATCAGCCTGGGCGGATGAACTTAGTGGCAGATGCTTTGAGTAGGAAAGCCCAGCCTGTGATGCTAAAATCTTTTAGTATCTCGAGAATCCATGAGAATTTGGTTACTTCTTGGTTGGCGATTCCAGTCGATCGATCAGTATTTCATAGTTTCTTCGATTCAGGTTGAACCACTGATTGTGATTGATATCAGAGAGGCACAGAGGACTGATCCGTATATTCACGAATTGAAGATTAAATCCCAGAATGGTTAGTCTGATGATTTAGCTGTTGCTTCTGATGGGTGTTTGAGATTTCGAGGAAGATTTGTAGTTCCTAACCTGGTTGATTTGAAAGAGACTATTATGAATGAATCCCATTGCAGTCGTTATAATGTGCATCTGGACGAGAGAAAGATGCCATGCTTTGAAGTCTCACTACTGGTGGGAACGCATGAAGAGCGACATATCTGGTTTTGTTGCTCGATATTTGAATTGTCAGCAGGTCAAGGCCGAAATAATGAGACCTGGTGGATTTTTGCAAAGTTTAGAAGTGCCTTAGTTGAATTGGGAGCACATTGCCATGGACTTTGTTACTCATTTACCTCTATCAAGTAGGGGATGAAATGCGATTTGGGTGGTGATTGATAGACTCTTGAATTCAGCCCATTTCATTCCCTATGAGGTGAGGTGTTCGATGAAGAAAATGACGAGATTGTACATCGACCATGTGGTTAGATTGCATGGAGTGCCTGTTTCTATAGTGTCTGATTGAGAACCAAGATTCACATCTCGATTCTGAAAGAGTTTGCAAGCAACTATGGGTTCGAGATTGACTATGAGTACACTTATCACCCTCAGACAGATGGCCAATCCGAGAGAACCATTCAGATTTTAGAAGATATGCTGCGAGCAATTGTGATGGATTTCAGTGGTGGCTGGCAGGATTCCTTATCTTTGGTTGAGTTTTCTTATAACAACATCTACCAAGTGACTATTGGGATGGCACCATTTGAAGCGTTGTATTGTCGCAAGTGTAGATCTCCGATCTGTTGGGAAGAAGTTGGTGAGAATCAGCTTTCGACCCCGGAGTTTGTGCAGCATATGAGATATCAGATTTCATTGATTCGAAGTAGAATGAGAGCTGCACAAGATCGCTATGCTAGCTATGCTAACAAAAGATGCAGACCTCTGGAATTCGAAGTTGGTGATCGAGTATTCCTTAAGATTTCTCCTTTCAAGAGCATGATGAGACTCAGAGTTAAGGGCAAATTGGCTCCTAGATTCATTGGTCCATTTGAGATTGTTGAGAGGATTGGACAGTTGGCTATATATTGCAGCTGCCTGATGAGTTAGCAGCGATACATGATGTTTTTAATGTGTCAATGTTGAGGAAATATGAGCCAAATACGCCCCATGTGTTGAGAACCAATGAAGTTGAGCTAGATTCTGTCTTGAGCTATGTTGAATATCCAATACAAATTCTGGACAGAAAGAGAATTAGCTGAGTAATATGAAAATTCTGTTGGTGATGGTCCAATGCAGTAAGCATGTTCGAGAAGAAGCTACCTGGGAAGTGAAGAGAAGATGAGAAAAGATTGGCCTCATCTGTTTGAGCTTTGAAAGTGAAAATTCAAGGTAATTTCAAGCTTTTGCTTTGTGTTTTGGTAATTGTTGTGTGCCTTGGAATTCTGGCTTGTGTTGAGTTGCATTGGTTAGTTCTGGTGTTTTTTTTATTCTGCCCTATGTTTGCCTTTGATTTCAAGGACTAAATCTATTAAGGTGGGGAGAATGTGAGGATTGAGATTCGGTAATTAGTGATTAATCAGATTTGGTTAAGGATTAGTCACGGGAGTCGTGATTTTTGAATTTCGGGTTTGAGGATTTTTGGTCAAATATGGTTGGTGATTTTTAGATGTGACGTAGAGCTGATCAGCTTCGAGACACTGGTCGCTATCGGGAGTTGGTTTCTAGAAGAATTCAGCTTTGAGGTTGTTTCGCTGAGGGAAAATAAGCCAGTAGAGTTTTTGCGCGAGAATTGGCGAAATTCAGATGAGAGTAGTCATATTTGTAGCTAGCGGGAACCCTGATGCGACGCCGTTTTGATTAGTTGCGTGCGTTAGCGTTAGCGTTGAGGACTCAGATTTGAGTTAGCGCCATGATCTGTTTAGCGCTAGGATCTGATGCTGGGATCTGATGATGTCGGTGATTGACTTTCACTATAGCATATGACCTAGTGATTTAAAGAGAAGTATCGATCAACACGGTAATTTTGAACCCGATATTTTCTTCTTCCCCGATAACCTCGAAACCCTTACTGTTCACCGAGCACTATTTCTCCGATTTGCCGTCGATTTCCACCGCTGTTTTGAGCAAGGGGGGGGGTGGCTGATCTCGTCTCCCTTAGCTCTTTCAATTGTTACCAGTTAGGAGACCTGAGTCGACGTGTAGAAGGAGCATGAAGTATTTGTAGTGTTCGTGAATTTTCGTGAAGTTTGACCCGAGAGTTCTTCAGTTCTTCTGAGCTTCTGGGTAAGTGATTTCGACTAGTTTTAAGCTTGATTCTAGCTAGTTGAGCCTACGTAGAGTGGTCGAACTAGAATTGAGTTTTTGACCGTAGGCAGTAAACTATAGGAGTTCATATTTGAGCTGAATTATAAGATTCCTTGACAGATTTAAGCTCCCAGGCAGTTGCTGCTGTGTTTGCCGAGACCAGCGAGGAAGCAAATTTGAGCAGGCTGAGGTTGCCATGCCCTGGTGAGATCTGGTTGAGGTATTTTATAGGATCTGAGGTACGAATTGAGCTTCTGTTAACAGCTTTGGGCATAAGCGTGTTAGTATTTTGAGGCATGAACTAATTCTATGAACTCTGTGATTTACGTGAACAGATTTGGCTCACTGTATGATTTATTTGTTCTATTTTACGTGAATTGTGCATGCTTAAATCAGATTTGAATTTAATGGCATTCATGCATACATCTTGAGCCTGAGATTTGATTGATTACCGATTGAGAGCCACATTGTGAACGGCCGGCAGATGTGTCACGCCTGAAAGGCACAATGCTATCATCGGAGTGGTGACCGACTGATTCGTCTTTTCTGAATACCACTGAGCTGTGATGGTTAATTGAGTGGCCAGACCTGAATATCACGGACCGATGATTTTCATCGGCTGATTGGCTGTGCATGGTATGGAGGCTCACCCGATTTGCCAGCTGACTCGTTGGCCTAGATGACCGATTCCTTGACAACCACATGCATTCATGACTTAGAATACTGCTTGTTTATGAATTGATGTTTACTTAGTGCTCTTCGTACTGAGGTTTGACCTCTTATTTCTTTTTCTTCTTTTGTGTTCCTTGGGTCTGTGTTGCGCATTGCAGGTTCTTCAGGTGACCAGGCTTGACAGAGTGGAGTGCCAGCTGGTCGATCCCCATTTCGTTAGACTCCCAGTTGTATTTATTTATGTATTGAACCAGGGGATGCCCTGAGTTTCTATGTATGTTGGGGATCTGTATTGAGATTTGTTTTGATTACCTGATTGTTGTTGGATTTGGGTAAATCCTATTTTGAGTATGTAGTATTTTTGAATGACTGATTTTGAGTTCAGGCCCAAGTATTCAAAAAATTTTTAAGCCTATTTTTATGCTTCCGTTATTATGTGTTTTATTATGTTGTTAATCTTTGTTGATTACCACGGGGCCTGAGATCAGATTTCTTGAAAAGATTTTGAATTTTAACCACGAGGGTTAAAAAAGTAAAAATAAGCTCCATTTAACAACACGTCACAGCCGTTGATCTTTTAATGTATCAGCTGGGGTACTGTCAGATTTTATCATCTATAAGTATCAACTGTATATACACAAAATATGAATAATTTCCGATCTTACGCATTCAGTTGACTCAGCACTTATTACCTCAGATCTGTTATTCCCCCTAAAGCTGAGGTACTCCCAAAGCCCAACGCTGAAGTTTACCAAACCTGAGATTCTCCATCGTTCCCTGAACAGAAGACCCAAATCTGAAGTAAAAAAAACGTTGTTCAACCTGCAAAATTCTCGCACAATCATAGATTAAGGCAGTTCTAAGAGACCAAGAATATTTCAAAAATACGAAAACTTAGCGCCTGGTAGAGACTTTGTGAAGATATAAGCAACTTGCTGATCCGTTGACACATACTCCAGCCGGACGCCCTTCTTTAGCACGTGATCTCTTATGAAATGATGCCTTATGTCTATGTGCTTTGTTCTCAAATGCATCACAGGGTTCTGAGTGATATCTATCGAAATGGTATTCACAGAAAATAGGATCTTCAGAAGCATCAACGCCGTAATCCTTAAGCTGGAGTTGAATCCATAAGATCTGAGCACAGCAGCTCAGCTTATAGATACTCTGCTTCAGCTTTTGTGAGACCTGAAATATTGTTGTATTAATTGATTTAATTAATCGGGTTTAGCATAGATCAGATTTGGCGTGAACAGATCTGGGAAGAGCCAGCTTTGGGCTGGTATGCTTGGTGAAGTAATCGGGTCCGTATAAGTAAGCTCTGGATTGTTGGAGTATTCTACGGGGAAATGATTAGATTTGAGTGTTGGTCAGTGCTGGATGATCGCATTCAGATTTAGTGGTGAAATCTGGTAGTCCCGCGTTATTCTGGGCACTTGAATTTTGTTAGCGGGTAGCGATGCGACATCGTTTTGGAAGAAACCAGATGTGGATTAGCGTGTTGTAGTGATACGTGGATAGATCCGGTTCGTAGTCCCGATTCGTGGTTTGGGGTAGACCGGAGCGGTCCAGGGATTTCAGCTTTGACTGGTCAACGCTTGTGTGAAATATGGTCTTTCAGATCTGAGTGGCGATGTGACGCCGTTTAGCGATAGCAGATTTGGTGTTAACGGGATGACGTGTCCAGATGGAACAGTGGACTTCAGTACGATGCCGTTTTGAGAGAAGTGTGTAATAGTTAATTTACTTGTATTGCAACGTCGTTTGGTAATAGCGCGCTGTGTTAGCGTGAGATCCAGATCTGGAGTGTTACTCAGATCTGAGTTGGGAACTTTGAGCCCAAGATTTCGGTGGTTACTGTTCATCAAATTTGGGGAACTTAAGTGGTATAAATAGAAGACTTTGACCGTAGTCTTGCTATTGTTTCCCGACACTTAGAAATATTTCCCATAACCAAACTCTGTCGCGATACCACAGAAGCTCATTTTCTCCGATTGCCGGCGATAGACAGCTCCGACGAAAGCAAGAGTGGTAGCGTTGGACTCCTCTTGTTAAGGTGCTTCGTTCTATACCTCTTTCGAAGACTTTGGAGAGCTGGAAGAGGATCGCAGGAGGAAGCTTCCTTGTGTAGTCTGTTAGCAATTGAGCAGATTTGCTTCTGCCGCTCAGGTTGCTTGTTGGGTAAGTGTTAGTTCCTGCCTTGTGCTTTGTTTAGAGCTGTTTGTTGAGCTAGATGGGTAGGACAGAGCTGGTCTAGGTTGTAGCTCCTAGTTCGTAGCTCTGAGCTTTGCGTCCCTGAGTTAGCGTTGTTGTTTGACTTAGCAGGTTTCAGATCTAGTTGCTCGGGACTGGTTGTGTGGTAATTGTAGCTCAGAACTAAGGTACGGATGTGAGCTTGTTTTACAGCATTGGATTTGGCATGGATATTATGTATGCTGCTGTGTATGCTTCTGTGATGTATTTCTTGCTTCTATTGTGTTGTTTATTGCAAGATATTACATTGCATACACGCATTATTCATGTTGAGCTCAGATCTTGTTTAGTCGTGCCTTGTTATGTTGATCTGTGTGTACCAGGATGCCTGTTATGGAGGCCAAGCGGGTAACTCCCGTGTCCCTCATCTCCCTGCTGGGATCTGTTAGCCACTAAGCACAAATCTGAAATGGTCCAGATTTGAAGTTCTTTTAAAATAAAAACAAATTCAGTTGGGAGAACTGTTTTTAATAAATCGTGTAGCAAGATTTAAAATTTAAAATAGTAGTAGGGGGTTTTTAGAAAATATTTTAAAAGGACAAGAGTTGGCACGGAAACCATGCCTACTCAAGTGTTTTTACCTACTACCTAATCATTCTTCCTTGTATAAAATGTTTTACGTGAGGTTATGGAATCATTTTGGTTGAAATAAATCATTAAGTTCTTTCAAAATACTAAGAAGTTCTCAGAAGTGTGCTTGAGGAGACTTCCAGCCGTGGCCATCTGCACATTGCGATCTTCATTCAGGAAGTAAAATTGATTCTTGATACATCTGAAAAACATATATTACTTCGTTGTTTTCTATGTATGATTGCTTGTTTCAGTTTCAGTTAATGTTTGAGTGAGTTATGGATTCACTGGTTTGATGATTTAGTTTTGAGGAAACTCACCAGAAGGTTTAGCAAGCAGCCGAGTTTTTAAATATACTGAGTTGTACAGATTCCAGTTAAGATAAATCCAAGAGAAGTTTCTTCTTGTTCCTATGTATTGCGCAGGCTCTGGACATCGAATCTAAACGGATAGGCAACGCTGGTTCAATCGGGAGTAAGTTCCGATTTGATAAGCGAAGCTGGTCTGTTTAGGGACTGTCTGAGTCGAAACAGTATTTCGTGGTTCTTAGCAAAATCTGTTGTTTGGGTTTCTCACATCTAAGTAACCTGCCAAATCGGAAATACCCGCTCCGAAGCCCCTGTTACTGTTTTCTCAATCAGATCTGTTTTGTTCAGTAAAATCTGTTTCCCTATGTCAAATCTGTTTTCGAAGAACCAGATCTGTCTTTCCATTCACAAGCCATTCTCTTTAGTCAAAGCTGTTATTCACATCTATGTACAGCTTCCTGCACCTAAGATCTGTTTATATAATCAAAGTTGACCTTTGCGTATAAGATCTGTTTTCTTTAAACCACATCTGATTGCACGCTCGAGTCGTTCCTTCAGAGCTGTTCCTTGCTACCATCAGCTCCGAATCCAGCTGTACACTCAGTAGTGCTTTTAAAGATAAAAATAAGTTTCATAGCAGTGAATCTACCAGATTTCATTGATCGGCTTTTAATCAAGAGCCATTATAGCTATTTCAGTTAAACGAAGTAAAGTTTCAGATTTAAGGATTTATGGTATAGAGGACCCGGTCACTCATGAAGGGACAGGATTACAGTAGGACCGTAATCCTTTCATGGAAGGGACATGATTATGGAAATATTGTAATCCCTTCACAGAGAAGTTACTGATCAGTTAACATGCTTCAGGAACAAGGACCACCAGAGAGCCTCTAGATCATAAGTCATCCAGTATAAGAAATTCAGATCCGAATACAGAGTTGTCTTTTAGTAGCGAGATTTCAGATTCAGATGTCTTCCTTTAATTTATTTATTACCATCCATATATGCCTGCATTTATGTGATCTTTATTACCCTCAGTTTTACTTGCTGAGCCCTTAGGATCACTAGTTTTCCCGATGCAGGCGGGTGGCGCAAGTTGAACCAGATCTGGGTGCTGCTTGTGTTTGTCAATGGCCAGCGTTTTCCACGCAGTCACAGTTGTTGTTTTTGATCTTTTTTCAAACTGTATTAAGATCCATTACAATAATAGAGAATTCATATAGAGTTCCATTATTTGTTATATCTGATTTTTTTGGTAATCGAATTTGAAGTCTTATAATTCAAATTTGTTTCTACTGTGTACATTTGGTGCCATATGCTTCGTTTCAGATTTGTGTAAGGGAATACATCTTACCTTATTTCAAATTTGGTCCTCTATTTCTTTCAAATTTTAAATTTACTCCAATTCCGTTGACTCCC
Organism: Dorcoceras hygrometricum; assembly: GCA_001598015.1. Lineage (NCBI taxonomy): Eukaryota > Viridiplantae > Streptophyta > Magnoliopsida > Lamiales > Gesneriaceae > Dorcoceras > Dorcoceras hygrometricum. Next base: position 266,046 of record KV009824.1, read on the forward strand.
ATGGATATGTGCGTCACAACTTGGTATCAGAGCATGGTTCTGAGATAAACACACACTTCCCAGTTTGGAGCAGCTTTCGTCGTCTGCATCTCCTAATTTGTGAGTTTTATTGTTATGTTAAGAGTTCTTTCTCTTTTGAGTTCTGACATTCTTTTGTGGTGGATTGCGGGCTATAGATTAGATATCAGGAGAGGAAGAGATAGAAGAAGCACCCCAGTAGACGAAACCAACCAAGATAGTAACGCTCGTATTGCCCAACTTTTAGAGCTGTTGGTAGAGCAATCCGGCAGAGGCAATGGCCAATCTTCGAGAAGCAGGGGACCACATTATGATGATTCCCAACAGAGGTTTCGATGACAGAAACCGAAGGAGTTCAGTGGTACAACAGATCCGCTTATTGCTGAGAGATGGATTAAGTCCATTGAAGTGATTTTTGAGTACCTTCAGATTCCAGATCTGGATAGGCCAAGGTGCGCTATCTATATGCTAATAGATGATTCAATGATCTGGTGGGAGGGAGCAAAGCTGTCGGTGTACTTGGCAAATCTCTCGTGGGATGAGTTCAAACGAGTATTCTTTGAACAGTACTTCACAGCAGACAAGAGGTCTGAGTTGAAACGAGAGTTCTTGACCTTGAAGCAAGGGAATCTGACAGTGCAAGAGTACATCCAGAAGTTTGAGAGAGGCTGTTATTTTGTACCTGTTATTGGAAGGGACCCTGAGGAGAATCTGAGCCATTTTGTGGAAGGATTGAGACCTACATTCAAGTTGAATGTCAGGTTAGCAGGACCCAGATCTTATAGGGAAGCAGTAGATAATGCCCTGCGAGTCGAGAGGGATTGGAAAGATGTGGAACAGGAGAGACAACAGAGGAGGCAATCTCTTCAGCAGGCAGATCCGAGGCCATTTAAGAAGCAGAATAAGAACCAACAACGACCCAAGAACCAAAACCTATACCTGCCCAACCTATCAGTGCAGTACCAGTTGGAATTAGTGAGCCGGTTTGTCCCAAGTGCCATAAGAATCATCCGAGACAATGCAAAGCTGGCCAGAGCGGATGTTACAAGTGTGGTGCTCAAGGCCACATATCTAAGTTCTGTACTCAGTCCAAAAAACTGGTGCCCAGCAGAGCTTACGTCATGACAGCTGAGCAAGCTAACCTCGATTCTACAGTGATTACGGTTAAGAATTTGGTTGTTGGTTTGTCCTCCTTTGCCCTGTTAGATTCCGGTGCGACCCATTCCTTTATAGCTGAGGGTTTTGCTAAGAAGTTACCACATAAGCTAGAAAGATTGTCTATAGGCTATTGCATAACTGTACCATCAGGAGAAGATTTGATATCTTGTAGCATATATCGTGACTTAGAGCTTGAACTTCAAGGACATGTAGTTACCGCCAATTTGATTGTTTTGCCCATGCCTGAGTTTGATTTGATTTTTGGAATAGACTGGTTATCCAGATATGGAGTAGTGATCAATTTTAAGATAAGGACAGTAGTTGTAAATCTGTCCACGGGATCTCAGATTTCGTTCAAATCTGACAAGATTTAGAGAGTTCCTCGCTTTGTCTCCGCCTTGAAGGCCCAGCATTGTTTGAGGAAATGTGGAGTAGGGTTTCTAGCGAGTTTATCCTCCCTAGCCATTTCTAGTAAACCCCAACTTTCAGATGTGGAGGTGGTGAACGAGTTTTTGGAAGTGTTTCCAGAAGACATCAGTGGTTTACCTCCAGATAGAGAGATAGAGTTTGCTATCGACTTATTGCCTGGAGCAGCTTCGGTTTCCAGACCTCCCTATAGCTTGCTCCTATAGAGATGAAAGAGCTGAAAGAACAAATTCAAGACCTGTTGGATAAGGAATTTATTCGACCTAGTACATCCCCGTGGGGAGCCCCAGTTTTGTTCGTTAAGAAAAAGGATGGTAGTTTCAGATTGTGTATAGACTACCGTGAGTTGAATAAGCTTACAATTAAGAATAAGTACCCCTTGCCTAGGATTGAGGAATTGTTTGATCAGTTGAAGGGAGCTGCAGTTTTCTCTAAGATATATTTAAGATCTGGATCCCATCAGCTGAAGATTAAAGAGGCTGATGTATATAAGACAACTTTCAGGACAAGATACGGCCATTATGAGTTTTTTGTGATGCCTTTTGGACTAACTAATGCTCCATCTGTTTTTATGGATCTGATGAATAGAGTTTTCCAGCCTTTTTGGATCAATTTGTAATAATGTTTATAGATGATAGATTAGTATATTCCAAGACCAGCTCCGAGCATGCCACTCAGCTTCGAATAGTGTTACAAGTTTTGAAGGACAAGATATTGTTTGCTAAGTTTAGCAAATGTGAGTTTTGGCTGGAGAAAGTTGCGTTTCTAGGTCACATCATCTCTAAGGATGGTTTAGAAGTCGACCCAGCTAAGGTATAAGCTGTGCGAGACTGGCCTGTGCCCAGAATTGTTTCTGAAGGGAGGAGCTTTTTGGGACTAGCTGGATATTACAGACGATTTATTCAAGGATTTTCAAGGACAGAAGTTCCGTTGACATCATTGACTAGGAAACAAGTTAAATTTGAATGGACCCCTAGTTGTCAGCAGAGTTTCGATAAGTTGAAGCAAGCGTTGGTAGAAGATCCAGTTTTGACCATGCCTTCTGAGCAAGGGAATTTTGTGATCTTCACAGATGCTTCCAAGCTAGGTTTAGGAGCTGTTTTGATGCAGTATCGTAGATTAGTAGCGTATGCTTCCAGAAAACTGAAGAACCACGAGAAGAATTATCCCACGCATGATTTAGAACTAGCAGCTGTTGTTTTCACCCTTAAGATCTGGAGACATTATCTGAATGGGGAGAAGTGTGAGATATTTACAGATCATAAGAGTTTAAAATAATTCTTTACCCAGAAAGAATTGAATATGAGACAGAGGACGTGGTTAGAGCTGGTCAAAGATTACGATTGTACCATTAGCTACCACCCATGAAAAGCCAATGTGGTGGCAGATGATCTTAGCAGGAATTCGATAGGGTTAACTCAGATCACAGCTCAGAGGCCCTTAGCATATGAGATTGAGAATTTTGGGCTAGAGTTCATTCCCCGTCTTAGCACCACAGTTCTAGCAGATCTCACCATTCGATCAAATCTGTTAGATCAGATCCGATAAGGATAGCTGTTAGATGAGCAGATACAGAAGTGGGTTAAGCAAGATATATATGTTAGAGTAGATGCCCAACTAGCCAACTTGTGGCGTGTGGGTTTATAGACTCTTGTATATGACAATCTTTATATATGATATTCGCATTTATTTATATGGCGTTCTTTACTTTCATTGTGTTGTATGATGATTAACAATTGCGTTGAGTAAAGACCTAGAAAACACTAAAGTGTATGTTAGATGTGATAATGGGTATGACGGATATCATGAAACACATCTAATATTCACTGTGTATTCTGAACATGTTCCTAGTCGATTGGGCCGTCAAAATGAGGACAAGGTCGCCCGAGCATGAGACTAGTATCTGCGATGCGAAGTATGTTTCATTGGTAGTGAACATTGTGATGTTCTGAGCATGCAGATAGATAGTGACCTGGTGATCTATCGAACTACCCTCGTTCGGACTTTCCAAGTGGTTACCATTTGTCGAGTGGATAAGTCCAAGGTCTTGGTTGTACTGATTAGTCCTCACGACTCAAAACGTCATTGAGACTCTACGTGATAGGCGTCTCACTTTGACCCGTTTGCCGACTCTCTTGGGGTCATAAGGCGTCGGGATTGGGTGAGACCCCGATGCATGTAGGAGTCGATGCATCGTTGTCGAGGATTCACCGCTCAGACATGCGTGGATATCCTATGCTATCTGAGGGGATAATAGTGTATAAATCTCTGGCCAGAGTACTAGAAGTGTTTTAGGTAAATGAGTTTACCTAGTTACACTCGTGATGTCATTATTAGATCTCCAAGATGTACGCATAGCTATCGGATCTATAGCGACTCTCGATTTACCAATGGTCGTTGATCTGATCGGGATATATGGATTGAAAGGACCGTACTGTACGCTAACCACGACCAACTGGTTCTTGCAGGCACTATCAGTGATACCTAAAGGATCATGGGGCGATGTTGCTAGACGCTCTTACCATGATCCGATGGGCAAGTCCGGAATTGTGATTCCGGAGCCACAATGGTTTTGGGCCCACAGCTAGCTGTATCCCTGAACCATTGAGGGTCACACAAGTACAGGATTCGAGATTCCCGCACGGATACTCAGCTCAATGCGTTGAGCATACGAAGAGTATTTTGGGGAGTGCGACTTACGACCAACTGGTCTTGCAGGCACTATCAGTGATACCTAAAGGATCATGGGGCGATGTTGCTAGACGCTCTTACCATGATCCGATGGGCAAGTCCGGAATTGTGATTCCGGAGCCACAATGGTTTTGGGCCCACAGCTAGCTGTATCCCTGAACCATTGAGGGTCACACAAGTACAGGATTCGAGATTCCCGCACGGATACTCAGCTCAATGCGTTGAGCATACGAAGAGTATTTTGGGGAGTGCGACTTCCCAAAAGTCAACAGAGGTCAAATCGTGATTTGCCGATGTTGATGGGCAAAACGATCATTTTGCACTGGGGTTCTGAAAAATGGTTTTTCAGATCATAGCATTCAGTTTTGGAAACTGAGTCGATCGGTCCGATCTGATCGGCGATCGGAGTTACGATGAAGTCTCGATGATGGGGATGAACCGAATGTTCATCCGTTGGACCCGGGCCCGTTGGGCCGGATCCAAATCCATCACTAAGTCTATTTAATATAGACTTAGGAGACTTAATAAAAACACTTGAAACTCTTAACCCTAAACCTAGATCCAAAAACCGCCGCCTCCCTTCTCTCAAAAGACGCCGCCGCCGCCGCCGCTAGTCGCAGCCGCCGCCGCCGTTCGCCTGAAGTTGTTCCGGCCAATATTTCGAGGAGAGTCCGTCCGCCCCGATCTCGTCAGGCCTTCTAGTGCAGGCTGACGAAGGAATCCCGTCTCCGGTCGTGGACCTGATTGACGTTATCTACCGCAATCTTCCGTGAAGTGCCGGTTTCCTTGAGAAACTGGTCGGAGCCAGGCACGAGTTGCCAGCATGGTAGTGATCTAAACGACCTATGAATGTCATAGCATGTTTGTAAATTTTAATTGTATTGACCGTCTCCCGGTATTGTTTTTGTTCTTCCGCTGCCTCGCCGGGAGGCGTGATCCGGATCCGCCGTGGTTCCCCAACAGTGGTATCAGAGCCAAGGTTTTTCGGATCTGATCAATACGATTACTTCCCTATTGTATCAAATCTTTAATTTTTCAGATGGAAAAACGAAATTCGGGAAGCAAGCCGCCGGGCTGCCGCCATGTGCGGCGGCGACCACCACGTCGTGCGCGCGCTATGGCGCGATGGACACTCTCACGATGGCCGGAAGTAGGGGCGCTGCTGGTCGACGCTTGCTGGGCGTTGGTTGCGCGACGATGCGCGCTGGTCGAGCGATGGGCGCGCGACGTTTGCCCGCGGCCGCGCGTCGCGCTTGGCTCGGCGTCGTGCATTGCCGCCGCGAGATTTTTCGTGGTGGCAGCGCCGGCGGCTGCCGCCACTCCGGTGATGCTCCGGCGATGTTGTGACGGCTGAATTCTTCTAGGGTTTGGGTCGGGCCTGTCCCGGGCAGCCGGTGAAGTTTTCGGGCCGGTATACGATATCGGGCCCGTTTTGGTCGATTTTGAAGTTTTGAGATTTTTGGGCCTAAAATTGTTTTAAGCCCAATATGATATAATTAAAATTAGCAAAATGTGATTTTAATTATAAAATATGATTTTGTTGATTAAAATTTGATTTTATCGACAAAATACGATTTTATTATAAAATGCGATTTTATGATTAAAATATGATTTTGCGATAAATAATAGGATTATTTAATTTATGCATGTTAATTAGATTATCTTCATGATTGGGATGATCGAGAGCCGTGCCCAATTTGTTAGTTGTATGCGATAGGTTTTTGTGATTCGATATAAATATTTTGATTATCATTTAAAGTGGGCCTGTTTGTGGCCCGTTCCCACCCCTTGATAAATGTATCCCTTGTACGTCATGGTAAATTTAAATATAAAATTACTAGATTTAGTGGGAGGACATCCGAAGACGGTGGAGATGACGATCAAAATATTGAAGACCGAAGATCTGTAAAACCGGAAAGCATTGTAATAGGATTGCATTGCATATTGCATCACCCTTAGGATTGGACCCAGGTCCGTGACTGGCAACCACGGACTGCATAGCTCTCGCGATCGATCATCCCAATATTTATATACGTTGATATATAGTTTAGTTGAATCCGCATGTTGCATGTTTTAAATTTTATTTAAAATAAATGCATGAGACCAAATTTTCAAAAATAAAATCCCTCGTTTTAAATATGATTTAAAACTAATATCAAAATAAATGTTTATTCGATAAACTAAAGGGTATTTAAAATTGTTTAAATTTCCCTACCTTCCATCAACAATGGGTGTACGTCGATGCTACCCGTATACATGGCCCGGCTCATATTATTGAGGGGGTCATGTATGCCGGAAAGCGTCCACGCCATTGACAATTGTTGTGAGTCGATGGGAACTCCCTTTAACGTTGGCTCATATTATTGGGGACGTTAAGGGGACCGTCCTTCACGACTCAACATTGATGGGTCATCTTGACACGTGATAGTAAACGGCGTCATATTATTGAGCCCTTACTGGACGTGAGGTGAATACATGGAAGTTGCACCGGTTGCAATCGGAAACTACCTTTTGGGGGTCATGGATGGCTGATATTATTCGGGTCCATGATCGCTTAATTGGCATCCGTATACCCACTAAAGAAACCCATTTTCTCGATTTCATTAGAGGGTGGTGAAATCGTTAAAATAATGGGAGGATAATTCATAAAACTTAACGACCATGTTTTATGTCTTATCGATTATTTTATATATAGTTAGTGATGTATGTCTGTTTTCCTTTTCAGTATTACTGCTTTTAAAATGGTTTCGATGAAAAACCCGCTCGCTGCTATACTGGATAGCAACAGGTTCACCGGTCTGAACTACCAAGACTGGCTCCGCAACCTCAATCTTGTATTGGCTTCGGAGAAGCTCCTCCATACGATAGAGAAATGCCCTCCGGAGGAAACCCCTGTCGATATCAGCCCTGAGGAGATGATTACGCTTAACCAATGGCGGGACGACGAGGTTAAATCTCGATGCTATGTGATGGCATCGATGTCCAACAAAATGCAACGGCGCTTTGAGAAGACAAAGTATGCTTCTGCCATACTCTTTCATCTCAAGGAACTGTACGGGGAGAACTCTCGACATGAGAGGTTCACGGCTGTCAAGGAGCTTATGACAAGCCGCATGCACGATGGGACTTCGGTCCGCGAGCATGGGGTTCGTATGATTGGGCTCGTTGAAAAGCTGTCGGGCCTTGATATCGCACTTCCACACGAGCTGTCGGTGGATGTACTTCTCCTCTCGCTACCCGCTGCATTTGACCCCTTTGTGGTCAACTTCAACATGAACAAGCTGGAAGCCACCCTTGAAGAGGTGGTTAACATGCTTGTAGTGTTTGAAGGGACCATAAAGAAGGACAAACCCGTCCTCCTTCTGGGCTCTTCTTCCTCTGCGAAGAAGGGGCCCAGACTCAAGAGCAAGAAGCGTTCTGCTCCTGCGAAGGAGGAAAAGTCTGCCAAGAAGCCAAAGGCAAAGGCTTCCAAACCAAACAAGTGTGAGGATGTTCGCCACCACTGCCACAAGGCTGGGCATTGGAGGAGGAACTGCAAGGAGTACCTCGAGCAGTTGCGAACTGCGAAAGATATGTTCTATATTGAAATAAATATATCTCTTAATTAGACTTCTTGGGTACTTGATACCGGATGTGGATCTCATATCTGCAATGATTTGCAGGTGATGACAAGAAGCCGACGTCTTAGAGAGGGTGAGACCCACTTGAGGCTTGGCAATGGAGCAAGGGTTGCTGCAGTAGCTATAGGAGATGTTTATTTCTTTCTGTCTTCTGATTTTAAGTTGTTATTGAGAAACGTTTTATTTGTTCCCGAATTAATAAAGAACATTATTTCTGTTTCTATGCTTGATAGTGATGGATATTCTTGTATGTTTGCTAATTCGATTTGCAATATTTACAAGAATGAATGTTTAATTGGAATTGGGGAACGCGAAAACGATTTATACACCTTAAAATTAAAAGACGTTCCAACTCGCGATGTCGAAGCACATACAACAACGATTAAAAGGAAACATGATAACTTGAACCCAGCACAACTTTGGCACGCTAGGCTAGGTAATATTTCTCTAAGTAGGATGAACAAGTTATTTAGGAGTGACATGTTTGATATGTCAGACATTAACTCCCTACCGACCTGTGAATCTTGTCTTAAGGGAAAGATGACCAAGCATCCCTTCAAGGACAAGGGTGAGCGTGCTCAAGGCCTATTGGATTTGATCCATACTGATGTGTGCGGCCCGTTTAGTATTGGTATTAAATATGGTCACACATACTTCATCACCTTTACCGATGATTACTCTAGGTATGGGTACTTGTACTTGTTGATGTACAAGTCTGAATCTTTTGAAAGGTTCAAAGAATTCAAGGCTGAAGTAGAAAATCAATTAGGCAAAAGTATTAAAGCACTTCGATCCGATCGAGGTGGTGAATACTTAAGTGCTGAATTTCAAGACTATCTGAAAGAGAATGGGATTCTCTCTCGGTGGACCCCTCCGGCCACACCACAACTCAATGGTGTAGCGGAGCGTCGTAATCGGACCTTGTTGGACATGGTTCGATCTATGATGAGCTTCACTGAGCTTCCTACCTCGTTTTGGGGCTATGCGCTCGAAACGGCGGTAATGTTGTTGAACAATATCCACACCAAGGCAGTGGATAAGACTCCATATGAGATATGGATGGGCAAACCACCCAAGTACTCATACATGAGGATTTGGGGATGTCCTGCTTACGTGAAGTAGACAGTATCGATCTATGATGAGCTTCACTGAGCTTCCTACCTCGTTTTGGGGCTATGCGCTCGAAACGGCGGTAATGTTGTTGAACAATATCCACACCAAGGCAGTGGATAAGACTCCATATGAGATATGGATGGGCAAACCACCCAAGTACTCATACATGAGGATTTGGGGATGTCCTGCTTACGTGAAG
>KV009824.1:278784-291098 GCA_001598015.1 Dorcoceras hygrometricum
TTGGAACCTGAGATTTGATGAAACAATTAAGGAATTTGGTTTCATCAAGAATCCCGAGGAGCCATGCGTATATAAGAAGGTAGTTAAAAGCGCTGTGACATTCCTCGTACTTTATGTTGATGACATTCTACTCATTGGGAATGATGTAGGAATGCTGCAGTCAACTAAAGTATGGTTGTATAGTAGATTTTCGATGAAGGACATGGGTGAAGCATCCTATATTCTTGGAATACAGATCTATCGGGATAGATCTAAACGGATGCTCGGACTCACCCAAGCTACCTACATCGATACCATACTTAAGAGGTTCTCTATGGAAGAGTCCAAGAGAGGACACCTACCTATGTGCCACGGGGTCACTCTATCTAAGTCTATGTGTCCGAAAACTGATGAGGAGATAGAGAGTATGAAACGTGTGCCATATGCCTCGGCAATAGGTAGTATTATGTATGGCATGATCTCCACTAGACCGGATGTCGCATATGCTCTGAGTGTCACGATCCGCTACCAGGCCAACCCCAGCCAATTGCATTGGGAGGCCGTGAAGGATATTCTTAAGTACTTGCGAAGGACTAAGAATATGTTCATGGTCTATGGGGGTGGTGAACTGAAACTGGAAGGCTACACTGATTCTAGCTTCCAGTGTGACGTGGATGATTCGAAATAAACCTCTGGATTTGTATTCATGCTCAATGGTGGTTCTGTCTCTTGAAAGAGTTCCAAGCAAGACACCATCGCGGATTCAACCACTGAGGCTGAGTACATAGCAGCATCAGCTGCTGCTAAGGAGGCCGTTTGGATAAGGAATTTCGTCCAAGAGTTGGGCGTCATTCCTAATGGAGTTGGTCCAGTCCCGATGTACTGCGACAACACGGGTGCCGTTGCGCAAGCAAAGAAGTCTAGGTCTCACCAAAGATCCAAACACATACTGAGGAAATACCACATAATCCGGGATATTGTGGCTAGAGTTGACATAGCAGTTGAGAGAGTTGCCTCTGCGTACAACGTTGCTGATCCACTTACGAAGCCCTTGCCAGGACCGTTGTTTGAAAAACATCGCGAAACAATGGGACTGCGTCTGATGAGTAGTTGGTTTTTGGGCAAGTGGGAGATTGTTAGAGTAGATGCCCAACTAGCCAACTTGTGGCGTGTGGGTTTATAGACTCTTGTATATGACAATCTTTATATATGATATTCGCATTTATTTATATGGCGTTCTTTACTTTCATTGTGTTGTATGATGATTAACAATTACGTTGAGTAAAGACCTAGAATACACTAAAGTGTATGTTAGATGTGATAGTGGGTATGACGGCTATCATGAAACACATCTAATAGTCACTGTGTATTCTGAACATGTTCCTAGTCGATTGGGCCGTCAAAATGAGGATAAGGCCGCCCGAGCATGAGACTAGTATCTGCGATGCGAAGTACCATGTTTCATTGGTAGGGAACATTGTGATGTTCTGAGCATGCAGATAGATAGTGACCTGGTGATCTATCGAACTACCCTCGTTCGGACTTTCCAAGTGGTTACCATTTGTCGAGTGGATAAGTCCGAGGTCTTGGTTGTACTGATTAGTCCTCACGACTCGAAACGTCATTGAGACTCTACATGATAGGCGTCTCACTTTGACCCGTTTGCCGACTCTCTTGGGGTCATAAGGCGTCGGGATTGGGTGAGACCCCGATGCATGTAGGAGTCGATGCATCGTTGCCGAGGATTCACCGCTCGCAGACATGCGTGGATATCCTATGCTATCTGAGGGGATAAAAGTGTATAAATCAATGGCCAGAGTACTAGAAGTGTTTTAGGTAAATGTGTTTACCTAGTTACACTCGTGATGTCACTATTCGATCTCCAAGATGTACGCATAGCTATCGGATCTATAGCGACTCTCGATTTACCAATGGTCGTTGATCTGATCGGCATATATGGATTGAAAGGACCGTACTGTACGCTAACCACGACCAACTGGTTCTTACAGGCACTATCACTGATACCTAGGGGATCATGGGGCGATGTTGCTATACGCTCTTACCATGATCCGATGGGCAAGTCCGGAATTGTGATTCTGGAGCCACAATGGTTGTGGGCCCACGGCTAGCTGTATCCCTGAACCATTGAGGGTCACACAAGTACTGGATTCGACATTCCTACACGGATACTCAGCTCAATGTGTTGAGCATACGAAGAGGATTTTGGGGAGTGCGACTTCCCAAAAGTCAACAGAGGTCAAATCGTGATTTGCCGATGTTGAGGGGCAAAATGGTCATTTTGCACTGGGGTTCTGAAAAATGGTTTTTCAGATCATAGCATTCAGTTTTGGAAACTGAGTCGATCGGTCCGATCTGATCGGCGATCGGAGTTACGATGAAGTCTCGGTGATGGGGATGAACCGAATGTTCATCCGTTGGACCCGGGCCCGTTGGGCCGGATCCAAATCCATCACTAATTCTATTTAATATAGACTTAGGAGACTTAATCAAAACACTTGAAACTCTTAACCCTAAACCTAGAGCCAAAAACCGCCGCCTCCCTTCTCTCAAAAGACGCCGCCGCCGCCGCCGCTAGTCGCCGCCGTTCGCCGGAAGTTGTTCCGGCCAATCTTTCGAGGAGAGTTCGTCCACGCCGATCTCGTCAGGCCTTATAGTGCAGGCTGAAGAAGGAATCCCGTCTCCGGTCGTGGACCTGATTTACGTTATCTACCGCAATCTACCGTGAAGTGCCGGTTTCCTTGAGAAACTGGTAGGAGCCAGGCACGAGTTGCCAACAAGGTAGTGATCTAAACGCCCTATGAATGTCATAGCATGTTTGTAAATTTTAATTGTATTGACCGTCTCCCGGTATTGTTTTTGTTCTTATACTGCCTCGTCGGGAGGCGTGATCCGGATCCGCCGTGGTTCCCCAACAATAGAGAGAGGTAGTGATCTCTATACTACAGCGGGAGGAGTTGTCAGATATCAAGGCAGATTGTGGGTTCCTAGTGTGAACAATTTAAGATCAGATCTGATGACAGAAGCTCATACATCCCCTTATACAGTGCATCCGGGGAGCACTAAGATGTACAAAGATCTTCAGAAGTTGTATTGGTGGCCAGGCATGAAACGCGATATTGCCAGATTTGTTTCAGAGTGCCTGACTTGTCAGTTGGTCAAAGCTGAGCATCAGAGACCAGCTGGGATGCTAAAACCCCTGTCGATACCAGAATGGAAGTGGGAGGAGTATTGCAATGGATTTTGTAGTTGGTTTACCCATATCTGTCCAAGGATACAATTCATTATGGTATATAGTAGACCGACTTACCAAATATGCTCACTTCCTACCAGTTAAGACAACTTATGATGTAAGCAAATACGCTGAGTTGTATATAAGGGAGATAGTAAGACTTCATGGGATTCCAGTTTCAATTGTATCTGACAGAGATCCAAATTTTACGTCAGCCTTTTGGAAGAGTTTACATAAATCTTTTGGTACTAAGTTAACCTTTAGCATGGCTTTTCACCCCAGACAGATGGTCAATCAGAAAGCCAAGGATACAATTCATTATGGTATATAGTAGACCGACTTACCAAATATGCTCACTTCCTACCAGTTAAGACAACTTATGATGTAAGCAAATACGCTGAGTTGTATATAAGGGAGATAGTAAGACTTCATGGGATTCCAGTTTCAATTGTATCTGACAGAGATCCAAATTTTACGTCAGCCTTTTGGAAGAGTTTACATAAATCTTTTGGTACTAAGTTAACCTTTAGCATGGCTTTTCACCCCAGACAGATGGTCAATCAGAAAGGATGATTCAGATATTAGAAGATCTGCTCAAAGCTTGTATCATTGATTTTTCAGAAAGCTGGGATTCAAAGCTGCCTTTGGTAGAATTCACGTACAATAATAGTTTCCAAGCATCCATTCAGATGGCCCCTTACAAAGCTCTCTATGGCAGAAAATGCAGAACACCCATTCATTGGGATGAGATAGAAGAACGAGCTGGTTCGGGACCAGACTTAGTAGAACAAACAGCTGAAGCTGTTAAGAAAGTAAGAGATCGATTGAGAACCGCTCAAAGCAAGCAAAGGAGCTATGCTGATAGCAGACGCCGTGATTTGAGTTTCGAATCTGGAGATTATGTTTTCTTAAAGGTAGCACCGACGAAAGGCGTAATGAGATTTGGGAACAATGATAAGCTAAGCCCAAGGTTCATTGGTCCATACGAGATATTGGACAAAGTAGGAACGTTGGCTTATAGACTAGCTTTACCCCAACATCTGTTCTCGGTGCATAATGTTTTTCACGTATCAGCTTTGAGGAAATATGTTCCCAACCCATCGCATGTATTAAGTTTTGAGCCAATCCAACTTGCACCAGATCTGAGTTATGAGGAACGACCAGAAATGATTCTTCATAGAGAGAATAGGAAGTTAAGAAACCGTAGCATCCCAATGGTTAAAGTTCAGTGGTATAACCAATCTGAATGGGAAGCAACTTGGGAGACAGAAGAGGATATGCGTAGTCTCTACCCAGAGCTTTGGTAAGTAAATTTCGAGGACGAAATTCCATTAAGGAGGTTAGAGTTGTAGCGCCCCAAAATTCTTAGGACCACAAATCGATCAGCCTATCTTTTCAAAGGGCTGTTTTGAAATTTCGAGCATTTAAGAATTCAGTTCAAATCTTATTTTTTTCTTTGTTCCAGATTTGAAGGAACGGCCCATAAGGTTCAGGAAGGATTTCGCCCCAAGCACAAATCTGAAATGATCCAGATTTGAAGTTCTTTTGAAAACAAAACAAATTCAGTTGGGAGAAATGTTTTTAATAAATTGTGTAGCAAGATTTCAAATTTAAAATAGTAGCAGGGAGTTTTTAGCAAATCTTTTAAAAGGACAAGAGTTGGCACGACAACCATGCCTACTCAAGTGTTTTTACCTACTACCCAATCATTCTTCCTTGTATAAAATGTTTTACGTGAGGTTCTGGATTAATTTTGGTTGCAAGAAAACATTAAGTTCTTTCAAAATACTAAGAAGTTCTCAGAAGTGTGCTTGAGGAGACTTCCAGCCGCGGCCATCTGCACGTTGCGATCCTCATTCAGGCAAGTAAAATTGATTCTTGATACATCTGAAAAACATATATTACTTCGTTGTTTTCTGTGTATGCTTTACTGTTTCAGTTTCTGTTAATATTTGAGGGAGTTATGGATTCACTGCTTTGATGCTTTAGTTTTAAGGAAACTCACCAGAAGGTTTAGCAAGCAGCCGAGTTTTTAAATATACTGAGTTGTACAGATTCCAGTTAAGATAAAGCCAAGAGAAGTTTCTTCTTCTTTCTAAGTATTGCGAAGGCTCTGGACATCGAATCTAAATGGATAGGCAACGCTGGTTCAATCGGAGTAAGTTCCGATTTGATAAGCGAAGCTAGTATGTTTATGGACTGTCTGAGTCGAAGTAGTATTTCGTGGTTCTTAGCCAAATCTGTTGTTTGGGTTTCTCATAGCTGAGTATCCTGCCAAATCTGAAATACCTACTCTGAAGCTCCTGTTACTGTTTTCTCAATCAGATCTTTTTTGTTCAGTCAAATCTGTTTCCCTATGTCAAATCTGTTTTCGAAGAACCAGATCTGTCTTTCCCATTCACAAGCCATTCTCTTTAGTCAAAGCTGTTATTCACATCTGTGTACAGCTTCCTACACCTAAGATCTGTTTATATAATCAAAGTTGACCTTTGCATATAAGATCTATTTTCTTTAAACCACATCTGATTGCACGCTCGAGTCATGCCTTCAGAGCTGGTCCTTGCTACCATCAGCTCCGAGTCCAGCTGTACACTCAGTAGTGCTTTTAAAGATAAAACTGAGTTTCATAGCAGTGAATCTTTCAGATTTAAGTTATCGTATTTTAATCAAGAGCCAGTATATAGCTATTTCAGCTAAAGGAAGTAAAGTTTCATATTTAAACATTTCTTCTTTAGGACTCGGTCACTCAGGAAGGGACAGGATTACAGTAGGACCGTAATCCCTTCGTGGAAGGGACAGGATTATGGAAATGTTGTAATCCCTTCACAGAGAAGTTACTGATCAGTTAACATGCTTCATGCACAAGGACCACCTGAGAGCCTCTAGACCATAATTCATCCAGTATAAGCAATTCAGATCCAAGTCCAGAGTTGTCTTTCAGTAGCGAGATTTCAGATTCAGATGTCTTCCTTTAATTTATGTATTACGATCCAGATATGCCTGCATTTTATGTGATCTTTGTTACCCTCAGTTTTACTTACTGAGCCCTTAGGCTCACTAGTTTTCCTGATGCAGGTGATTCAGCTCAGGGGCAGGCGGGTGGCGCAAGTTGAACCAGATCTTGGGGCTGCATGTGTTTGTCAATGGCCAGCGTTTTCCGTGCAGTCACAATTGTTGTTGTTTTTGATCGTTTGTCAAACTGTATTAAGATCCATTACAACAATAGAGAATTCATATAGAGTCCCATTAGTTGTAATATCTGATTTTTTTTTTGTAACCGAATTTGAAGTCTTAAAATTCAAATCTGTTTCTACTATGTACCTTTGGCACCATCTGCTTCGTTTCAGATTTGTGTAAGGGAATACAGGTTACCTTATTTCAAATTTGGTCTTTCTATTTCTTTCAAATTTTAAATTTAATCCAATTCCGTTGACTCCCATGGATATGGGCGTCACAATTCCTTTTCGTAGACGTGCTAGTCAGGTTGAGGTTGAGGTAGATAAGCTGGCAGCCCGTGTGGACGACAAGGAACTTGTGATGGAGAGGTTTCATCGGATGAACCCTCAGACGTTTAACGGTGATGAGCCTAGTTCCTATGCGGAGTCCTGGTTGCAGCATATTACCGGCTTGTTTGATCGTGTGAGGTACGATGACGAGCGTAGGTTGAGTTTGGCTACGTTCCAGTTGAGGAGGAATGCCGAGCGTTGGTGGAGAGGCGCTTCGAGGAATCTCGAGGAGATTGTTGTAGGGATCACATGGAATAGCTTTTGTACTGCCTTCCGTCATGAGTACGTTTTGGAATCCTTTGTTAACTCCAAGAAGCGTGAGTTTGATAACCTCGTGCAGGGAACTCTGTCTATACGGGAGTATGCCCGGAGATTTTCTTCTCTTCTTGCGTATGTTCCGCATGTTTCTGGCCGTGCGAGGGAAAAGAGGAACAATTTCTTGGAGGGGCTGAATGAGGATCTGTATTCTTTAGTGCTGGTGAGTTAACCGACTAGTTTTGTGGAGGTGGTGGACAGGCTATAGATATTGACGAGGGACTGTAGAATCATAGGGCTCGTGTTAGGCCTCATGTGGCGCAAGGTAACCATCCCATGGTTCCGGGGGTGCAAACTTCCCAGTCTCGCAGTCATCCCAGTTAGCCCAGTAGCAGGTAGCCCAACAGTCTGGACGCCACAGGTTTAGACCTCGTGGTCAGCAATTCAAGAAGAAGTCGGGTTCTTGTTCTTCTGGTTCGGGCAGTTCTAACAGTAGTAGTCCCAGGGCCAAGTTTTGTGGCCAGTGTTGAGGAAAGCATCCTACGGTGCAGTGTTTTGGCGTGCAGGGTGGGTGTAACAATTGTGGCCAGTACGAACATTTTGCTACAGTGTGTCCATTGGCGGGATCTCAGCACGCCGCAGGGTCGTTCTGGTTGGTCGTCTCAAGGTCGTTCTTTTCCTGCTCCGCAGCAGAGGATAGGGGAGACGCAGTTTAGGCCGTTTTAGCAGCCTGGTCCTTCACATTTTGGACAGTCTTCCCAGCCTCATTTCTCAGGACCTCAGCATGCCCAGGTGAATGCCATGACGATGGAGCAAGCGGAGGGCACGCCAAGAGGAGTGATCGCAGGTACTTGCTATGTTTTTCATTTTCCTACGCGTGTATTGTTTGATACAGGAGCATCACATTCTCTTATTGCTGATGCATTTGTGGTTGAGCATGGTTTGCGTAACACTTCTTTGTGTGATGCTGTGTCTGTTGCGACTCCTGCTTGCGCGAGCCTATACTCCCAAGAGATTGTGTTGAATGGCATTCTTAGATTTATAGAGAACGTTTTGATAGCGAATATGATCAGGCTAGTGATGTGGGATTTTGATTGCATTGTGGGAATTGACGTGTTGTCTAGCTATAGGGCCACCGTGGATTGTTTCCATGGCGTTGTGCGTTTTAGGCCCCACTCTGTCGAGAAGTGGGACTTCTATGGCCACGATTCTCGATCGAGGATTCCTTTGGTCTCTGCGATGGAGATGTTTAGCCTGTTGTCATTGGAGAGCGTAGGATTCATGATCTATGCCTTGGATGCATCTTTTTCTTCGTGTGTGGAGCTTAGTGATATCTCGGTCGATCATGATTTCCTCGATGTGTTTGAGGAGATTCCTGGTTTTCCTCCGAGAAGGGAGATCGACTTTATCATTGAGTTGGTACCTGGTACAACTCCGATCTCACGAGCCCCGTAAAGTTTAGCGCCAGCCGAGTTGAGGGAGCTTAAGGTACAGCTTAGCGACTTGTTGGAGAAGGGATTCATTAGGCCGAGTATGTCCCCATGGGAGTGCCTATCTTGTTTGTGAAGAAAAAGGATGGATCGATGAGGATGTGTATAGACTTCCGACAATTGAATAAGGTAACAGTGAAGAATAAGTATCCTTTGCCGAGGATCAATGACTTTTTTGATCAGCTTCAGGGTTCAGCGGTGTACTCTAAGATCGATCTGCCTTCAGGGTACCATCAGTTGCGTATTCGGGAGAAAGATGTTGCGAAAATTGCTTTTCGTACGAGGTACGGGAATTATGAGTTTTTTGTTATGCCTTTGGTTTAACGAATGCCCCTGCAGTTTTCATGGATTTGATGAATCGAGTCTTTCTAGAATTCATCGATCAGTTTGTGATTGTGTTTATCGATGATATTTTGGTGTGCTTGAAGACTGCGATGCAGCATAAAGAGCATTTGAGGTTGGTTCTCGAAACTCTACGAGACTCGCAGCTGTATGCTAAGATTTCCATGTGCGAGTTTTGTTTGGACATGATTGTATTTTTGGGTCATGTCGTTTCAGCTGAAGGTATATCTGTTGATCCAAGTAAGGTAGAGGCTGTTGTGAACTGGGAGCATCCCAAGAATGTTTCAGAGATTCGTTTCTTGGGTTTGGCTAGCTATTACCGGCGGTTTTATCGAAGGATTTTCTAGCATAGCTAAGCCTATGACGCAGTTGACCCAGAAAGATAAGAGATTTGTTTGGATTGAGCAGTGTGAGAACAGTTTTTCTGTTGTTCAAGGAGAAGCTAACTTCTGCGCCTGTATTAGCTTTGTCGTCTGGTTCAGGTGGTTTTGTAGTTTGTTCTGATGCTTTGTGGAATGGATTGGGTTGTGTGGTGATGCAAATGGTCGAGTCATTGCGTATGTCTCTCGTCAGTTGAAACCGCATGAGACTCGATAACTAGTTCATGATTTGGAGTTGGCAGCAGTGGTCTTTTCCTTGAAGATTTGGCGCCACTACCTGTATGGCGGGCAGTTTGTGGTGTACACCGACCACAAGAGCCTTCAGTATCTCTTTTCTCAGCCAGATTTGAACATGAGACAGCGTAGATGGATGGAGCTGCTAAAGGATTTTGATTGTGAGATTCAATATCAGCCTGGGAAAGTGAATGTAGTTGATGATGCAATGAGCAGGAAGGCTCAAGTGGAGATGATGGTTTCGTTGCAGATTTCGAAGGTCCATGAGCATCTAAGCACTATTGGTTGGATGTTTTACCAGGTGAGTATTATGTTGTGGTGTTTTCTTTCCAAGTTGAGCCACAGATTGTTTCGAATATTAGAGCAGCTCAGAGAACAAATCCAACTATCCATGAGTTTAAGCTGAAGGTTAGAGCTGGAAAGTTGGAAGACTATTCTATCTCATCTGATGATTGTTTGAGGTTCCGTGGCAGGTTGGTAGTGCCAAATCTGATTAATTTGAAGGAGGAGATCTTGAGATAAGCACACTGTAGTAGACATAGTGTCCATCCTGGTGCAAGGAAGATGTATCATGCCTTGAAGTCGCACTTCTGGTGGGCAGTTTTGAAGAGTGATGTTGCTGATTTTGTTGCTCGTTGTCTAAACTGTCAGCAAGTTAAGGCCGAGAGGATGAGACCTGGTGGTTTATTGCAGAGCTTAAAGGTGGCCCAAAGGAATTGGCAGCACATAGCTATGGATTTTGTAACCCATTTTCCTCGTTCCAGCAGAGGTTGTGACGCTATGTGGGTTATTACTGATAGATTATCGAAGTCTGCTCACTTCATTCCCTACACTATGAAGTATTCTTTGAAGAAAATGGCGAAGCTGTATATAGATTTCGTGGTGCGTTTTCATGGTGTGCATGTCACTATTGTTTCAGATCGTGATCCGAGGTTTACTTCCAGGTTTTGGAAGAGTTTGCAAACAGCTTTAGGCACCAGATTGGCTATGAGTATAGCATACCGTCCCCAAACCGATGGCCAATCTGAGAGGACTATCCAGATCTTAGATGATATGTTGAGAGCTGTTGTGATGGATTTTAGTGATAGTTGGCAAGATTCGTTGTCTTTGGTTGGGTTTTCTTATAATAACAGCTACCAGGTCACCATTGGTATGGCACCATTTGAAGCTTTGTATGGTAGGAAGTGAAGATCGTCGATATGTTGGGAAAAAGTGGGGGAGAAGCAGCTGTCTTCTCCAGAATTTGTGTAGCAGACGAGAGATCAAGTAGATCTGATTCGACAGAGTATGAAAGCTGCACAAGATCGTCAAGCGAGCTATGCAAACAGAAGGCGTAGTCCTCTAGAATTTCAGGTTGGAGATCTGGTTTTCTTGAAAGTTTCTCCTGTTAGAAGTGTTATGATATTTGGTCTCAAGGGAAAGTTAGCTCCTAGTTATGTTGGACCTTATGAGATTTTTGAGAGGATTGGCCATTTGGATTATCGCTTGTTGTTTCCGCCAGATCTGTCCTTATTACATGATGTGTTTCATGTGTCGATGTTGAGGAAGTATGAGCCAGATCCTTCTCATGTGTTGCGAACTGACGAGGTGGAGATGGATCAGACTTTGAGATATGTGAAATATCCCTTGCAGATCTTGGACAGAAAGGAGAAGCAGCTCAGGAACAAGACCATTCCCTTGGTGATGGTCCAATGGAGCAAACATGGTAGAGAAGAAGCTACGTGGGAATTAGAAGAGAAAATGCAGCGTGAATGGCCTCATCTGTTTGAGTATATGTTGCATTTGTTCCAGTAGCTAGTTTGCTTGTTATTGTTTGTTCCAGTTATCTTGAACTCTTGGTTAGTAGCCTCCTGTTGCATGTTAGAGGTTACTGGTTGTTTTGTGCATAGCGTGGTTATCCAGTTTTGGAATGTTATGTTGATATTTGCTTAGTCTGGAGTTGTTTCTTGAATTCGAGGACGAAATATTATTTTTCAGTGGGGGAGAGATGTGAGCCCCAAATATTGTTGGATTAATTGAGTTAATTAATCGTATTTAGCATAGACCAGATTTGGCTTGAACAGATCTGGGAAGATCCAGCTTTGGGCTGGTATGCTTGGTGAAGTAATCGGGTCCGTATTGTTGGGGATCCGGATCCGCCCCCCGGCGAGGCAGCGGAAGAACAATCAAATGTAAATCGGGAGGCGATCAATACGAAAAAACAACAATTCAGAATTGTCATACATAGGGCGTTTAAGCGGGTTACCTCGCTGGCACTTGTGCCTGGCTCCAACCGGTATTACAATAATCCGGCTCTTCTCGGTAGATTGCGGTAGTTTACGCCAATCCGGTCCACGACCAGATCCGAGACTCCTTCGTCAGGCTGCACTAGAAGCGCTGACGAGATCAGCACGAACGGATTCTCCTCGTCGAATTGGCCGGAAACAATTTTTCCGGCGAAGACGGCGGCGGCGGCGGTGGCGAGGAAGAGGAGAGGAGGGGGCGGCTAGCAAGTAGGTTTTAGGGTTTAGTGTTATGAGTTGAGTTTTAATGAAGTCATTAAGTCCCATTAAATAGACTTAAAGATGGATTTGGACCGGTCCAACGGGCCCGGGTCCAAATGACGATATCTATCGTTGCGACTTCATCGTAACTCCGATCGCCGATCAGATCGGACCGATCGACTCAGTTTCCAAAACTGAATATTATGATGTGAAAAAAAATTTTCAGATCATCTAACCCTAAATTGAAAAATGACCGTTTTGCCCCTCAACAGCGTCAAATCCCGGTTTGACCCCTGTTGACTTTTAGGAAGTCGCACTCCCCAAAATCCTCTTCTCGTGCTCAACACATTGAGCTGAGTATCCGTGCGGGAATCTCGAATCCAGTACTTGTGTGA